>JAUZND010027393.1:0-23698 GCA_034780555.1 Coelogynopora nodosa
ACATTATCATGCCATACATACCGTGCGGACAACTAATCATCTGGAATCATGGCACAGTAAGCTGAAAAAGGAGCTTGAGCGTCCTCATCCAAACATGTTTCGTGCCATTGAACTGTTCAAGGAACAGCAAATGGAATCGGAGCACAGTATTCGACTACTACAGGCTGGAGGGCCTGCTCCTAAACAACGCCTAAAATACAGGATCATTACAGATCGTCTAATTCGCCTGAAACAGCGTTTACAAGATGGGTTCATTACTCCATATCAATTTGCTGGTACCGTTGGAGGGGTAATGACTTTTGACTATTAACTTTCGTATTTCAACTATTATATTTAATAGTTTAATCACGTATAGTATTTTGACTTTCGTATGTTTTTCAGTATTTAACTATTTTAATACTATTTTAACTATTTTAATAAACGCAATGACTGTTGACTTTTAATTTTTGTGTTTTTAGGTGAAACAATAATTTCTAGGTTTACCAAAATTGTTTTAGGTGAAACAGGATTAGGTGAAATGAGATTAGGTGAAATGATATGACACCTTCCCTCGATCTTGTGGAAAGATTAAGTAAATTTAATTCTAAGAATGGTAAATTCATATATAATTTACTAATGGGCATTTGGAGCCATCTCTTGATTTTTTGAGTCGTAAATTACCCCTAGTCATAATATTGACTTTCCGGTTCCTACAGCTCGTTTGTTATCTAACAAACCAGCTGTAGGAACCGGAAAGTCTCCTTTTGGAGATCTAACTTTAATGGTCAGTTTTATGGGGAAAAAACGGTTTCTCTATGGGAAATCCTCTCTCTCCACAGTTTTAGCCAATATCTTTCTTGAACATATCGACTTAAAATGCTCCACCGTTTTGTTGGAATTAAACCTAAACTTTGGTTCCGTCACATAGACGATGTTTTAGCTTATGTCAATAATTCTTGTTGTCTTAATGATTTCTCAAATTACATAAATTCGTTGTACCAGTCTCTAAAATTTACTTTTGAATGAGAATATGATAATAGTATCTCTTTTTTAGATGTCTTGATTAAAAAATAGATTATTCCCTTATTTTTAACATTTAGGGCAAACATACTCACAGTAATTCGTAGTCTACATTTTTCTCTTTCCATAGCCTTACCATAAAATTAAATGTAGTTCAAAATCCTTTTCTCCATCCTTTAAAAATGTCCCAGTTTGTTGATGACGAAATTAAATACATTCGTTTCTACTTTAGAAATCTGGGCTACCCTAATCTTCTCATCAATAAAGCCTTCTTGTTTCTGACTCGAAAATCTTTTCACAATCCGTGTAGTAATAAGATAGATTTTTCTACTAATAATATATTGTCTGTACCTTTCCTAGATAGCTTAGATACTTCTTTTAACAAACAAATTCTTATGTTTTCTAACTCTAAACTTGTCTTTAATTACCCCAACACTCTTAAAACTAAACTTTCTTCTAATTTATTTCTTCAAATCCGACCGGTGGTGTATATAAAATTAATTGTCTTAATTGTAATTCTTTCTATATACGTAGGTGAAACTTGCAGAGATTTAGCTGTCAGAATAAAGGAGCACAAATCTAATGGTTTAAATTTAAAAGCCAATAATGGCCTTTTAAAGCATTCTCTTAATACGGGTCATTCTCCTGCTTTTAAAAATGCTTCCCTAATTTTTAAATGTAATATTACAAAAGCTAGAAAAATATTTGAGTCTGCTTTTATCTGAGTTAACAAATCCAATGTTGTCAACCTAAATAACGGATTATATCGCCTTGATGCTAATTTAAGTAAACTCCTTCTCAATTCTGTAACATAAATTAATATTTTTTCCACATTCTGTAATACATTTATTATTGAATCAGTTTAAATCCATTGTAATTATACATTATTTTATAATGTACACGTTCATAATTTTGTGGTAACTAGCTGCTTGTCTAGACTATATCGATTTTTGTATCTGTTTGGTATTTGCTTGTAATTAGATTGTTGAGATGTATTTTTAGGTATATGTCAACCTATGATTGGCTGTTGATTTTTCACATATCTGATGTTTAAATTAATAATAAGCTGTTAAACACTTTTTGTAATTTTTCACATGATGATTATGTCTTCTTGATGAATGGTGAAAACTCGGATTTTTTGTATTGTAGTTTTTCTTTTGCATATTACTTCATATTATTGTTAAATATAAAATAATCAAAATAATATCCACTATAAAAATGTGATGGAAAAACAAAATATAAACATGTGTAAATTATACTATACAATACAAATTAGCTAAAATATAGATTTTACTATTCTTAATTAGAAAATAAAAGTTGAGCTCTGAAAAAAACAAATGTTATATTTCAAAAATAATTTATTTATATTTATGTGATAGATGTAATTGAGAAATTCTCACAATTGTATTTATAGATAAATATAAGATTTACAAAGTTGTATATTAATTGTCAGAGTAACTTTATTAACCCATTTTATACAACTGTCATATTATGGGACAGTAGCTTCAGGCAATGCCTGTGCTCAATGTATTTAACAAATAAATGTTTTAACTGATCAATCAATCTTTATTTAACATACTGTGACAATTGAAATAATTACCATTGTAAATTGTGCTCAATGTATTTAACAAATAAATGTTTTAACTGATCAATCAATCTTTATTTAACATACTGTGACAATTTAAATAATTACCATTGTAAATTGTGGTGGTAATCACACCAAACACCATCTATTGTTGATGTTAATAATTTACTGAAAAGAGGGCTCTGCTGTATTTAATGTTACAGAGAATGTAAAATCTAATCCAAAGGTATTAGATACCTTTGAGAGACCTGGGTAATGTACTGATTTCAGAGTCAAAAGGTATATAGTTACCCTTCTTAATAGCTTTCAGATTTTGCTTCTTCTATAGTGTAATTGGATAATCCTTCGATTACAATGCTAATATTGAGCCTTTAAACGAGAGGGTTACAACTTTCGATACAACACAAAGGAATAACGAATTGTTGATAATAACTGACTAACTCAGCGAGAGGATGGTATTTAACAGTAAATATTACTGAAAAATTAGACCAAACTTATATTGCTGTTAGATAAATCCATTTAATAATTTAAGTAAAACAGTTGGGTTGTTTATAAGCATGAGAATTCTGGTTTATATACTGCCGAAAACATGTACATAAACAAAACTAAGTACATTTCAACTGACCTAATAATTTTTTTAATATTACTTTCTAAATCAAATAAATATATAATATATTTTCTAACATTCCAAACTAAGAATACTATTATATAACAAAACATAATATATATAAATGTGTCTATAGTTTACAAAAAATAATATAGATCCATTTAAGGCTAACAGAAATAAAATATAGGTCATAATATGTATAAGTTATTTACGAAAATATATAAATGTAAAATTACTGAAGACCCCCTAAAAGTAAGTAATTAAATGACATCTATTATTCCAACTTTCATCATTATTCTACTTTAGTTTTGTAAAATGCATGTAACACATTTACAAAGTATTACAAAAAACTAAAATAGTTCAAAATAGCTGTATTTTAGGGTGCAATATTTTAATAAAGTAAACCCAAAAATTCCATAGGGTTTCATGAGATGTATTCCGCGCCTGGGTGTCAAGAATTTTATCCATTATTATTATTAATTTTAGACAAGCTATAAGCGAAAAAATTTAATTTGAGCTACAATAATAGCTTTAATTAACAGTGGAACAAAAACAGAAATATACAAATGAGCACCATTCTTATTATTCTGAAAAATAAGAATACAGCTTTTATAGGAATCCTCCCACCCCCATAATTTCTAATTGGAATTGTGTGTTTCTCAAGAGTGACCCCTAAAATTTAAAAAAATGGAATTCCAGAGAGAGAAAAACCAAGATTCCCATGCCAGTAGAGTAAAATAGAGTTAAACCAGAGTTTGATAGATTAGAATAAAGTGGAATTGGAATAATTAGAATAAAATACATTCAGAGTTAGTGATTAATGAAAAAATTTCCTATATTTGTTGTAACCACATTGAGGGAACATAGGATAGGTTATGGGATGGACAAAAAAATGATGTATTAAAAGCAGCATAATAATTTGAAATAAATAGGTGTAGTAAGTGACAAATAGGTAATAAAATAAATGCAGTTGTTACACTTTTAGCTGCCATCAAAATAACGAAAATTTTATAATTCAAGAGCCCCACGAGCTATAAACGCCGCCCCCATATAATTTTCTAAATGCAATGTTGTAACATTATAAAATATTTACTAAAACTCAATTATGTTCGATATATTTCTGGTATATTAATATCAATGTTAGACACAAGACTGTCTTAAAAAAGAAGTATCAATCAAATTGTGGTGGCTCTGAAAAGGGCCAATATAGCATTCTCAAAGTAGGGGAAGAGACATCAGTGTGTTCAGTATTTTGTAGAGCCACCTCTAGCCTGAATAATGTCATGGATCCTTCGAGGCATAGAGTCCAGCAGATTGTTGATTGTCTGTTGAGGAATATCCCGCCAGACTAGGGTACTGCTTCGAAGAGCTGGTTGAAGCCATGAATCTCTATCTGATCAACTTCATGTTGGATGATTGACCAGAGGTTCTCTATTGGGTTGAGGTCAGGCGATTGGGTAGGCCATGGTATCACAATGACATTGTTCTCTTGCAGAAAATTCCGAGTGTGAATAGCTGTATGGCAAGTAGCATTGTCGTGTTGGAAATGAATCCCTCTTCCAGTTGCAAGTTGTTGCATTTCATCTACTCGATAAACCAGATGTAGCACAGCTATCAGCTTGGTCAACCCTGATTGGCAGGAGTAGCAATTCTCACTTTAATGTAGACAAATGTTTACATTTAAGCTGTTACATAACCTAGCTCATTACATAAATGTTTGTCAGCATATTCCACTTTCATGCAAGGGTGCATGTTAGTTATGAAGATAGCAAGATTTAATCTTTATGCTTGCTGACAGAGCACTGTTACGTGATCACTCATTGGATTTAGGGGTATGTCAGTACACTGGCTAAATGACTTAATATTAACAATGATATATAGTCATATATTGAAAGTGTAAATAATATTGAAAATAATTGAGTTTAAGTAAATATTTTATAATGTTATAACATTACATTTAGAAAAGTATATGGGGGCAGCGTTTATAGCTGGCGGGGCTGTAAAAGTTGCTCTTGAATTATAAATTTTTAGTTATTTTTATGGCAGTTAAAAGTGTAACAACTACATTTATTTTATTACCTATTTGTCACTTTTTTAAAAAAAATTTAAGAAAAAAACATTAGAGAAAACATCCATAAAAAATGTACACAGGAGAAAACATACATAGAAAAGAGAAAACGTCCATAAGATATAAATGAAGTACTGTATATAAAATATACAATTTAGGATAAAATTACGAAGGACATACATTAAATTCTTAAAAGACAGTTTAAACAAAAAAATTTACATGTGAAATCTTAAAAAAAAATATAATGTACCTGCCTGAAATTAGTAGTAATAAAAATATAGTAATAGACCTACAAATATATAATAAATTTTTTTTAATAGTTAGTATGGTTAATACTAATGTATATTTTCAATTTAAAACTAAACTAGACTAAACTAAACTCCCTCATGTTAACAGCACAACTTTTAATGCTGGATAAATTTTGATGGGGCAACAATGGACCTACTGCAACCTATCCAATTGTGGCAGGAGTATGACAATAGCATTTAAAATGCTCAACAACTACTAAAGGCAGTGGGCAAATGTACATCTATAAAAGTGAAATTTTAGTGAACTGCAGTAACATTTCATATATTTTTGGATACTTGTCTTTTTCAAATTATTAAATACATATTCCTTATTTATTGAAAGTTGTATTGTTATTTTTTCCTAAAAATTGTGTGTATCTTATCATTTTTTAATTTTAATAATCATTTTTTATATTTAAATAAGTCTTTGATGAACATTTATATTTATTGTATTTCTTAAATAATTATATAATAAGGCAATACAGAAATTCTCTTTGTTATTAAATTATTATAAATTATACTATTACATATAGTAACAATTACTTGTATATCCCAGCATGTCTATCATTAAATATTTATATATGACTAATGTTTAGAATGTTATGAATACAGAAACATTATTAACTTTTTTAAATTAAAATAAATGTCTTCAAATTCACTCAAATAGTATCCAAATATAAATAGTTTAAAACTATATTGAAACATATATTTTTAGGCATCTATTAAGTATTTCACATTTTATTGACTAAATATGATTAAATAACTTATTTTATATAAATACATTTATATATTCTCATAACACTATTAAAATGTTGCTTTATGTTCTGTAGACATTTTCTCGCTTCTATGTATGTTTTCACTCATGTATGTTTTCTCCTGTTTATGTTTTCTCTTATGGATGTTTTCTCTAAGAATTTAATGTAAGCAGTGGTCAGTTTTCAATAAGCTTTTCAATGATGTCTAGTTACTAAGATATAATTGTTGCACATCTTTTTTTAAATAACTTTTGAACAAAAAAAGTAATAAATTCTGTTAATGTAAGTAGTGAACAGCTTTCAATAAGCTTTCAAATAATGTAAACCATTTTGTTGTAGGTGGTCTATTACCAAGATATAATTGTTACACAATTGTACAACATATTGTAAAAACTTTTTTTCTTCAAATAACCTTTTTTTAAATTAAAATTCTGTTAATGTAAGTATTGGTCTCTTTTTTGAATGATGTAAACCATTTTGTTGTAGGTAGTCTAGTTACAGAGATATAATTGTGGTACAGTTGTATATAACATAAAACCTTTTTTTCTCTTTAAATAACTTAATATATATATACATATTAAAATTCTGTAAATGTAAGTAGTGGTCAGTTGGTTACACATCAAAATATAACCAAGACAAAACAGAAATATAATATAAAAAGATAAAATATAACTAAAATTGATGGATTCTGTTATTTCTCTCTATAGAGGGATGAATTTATTTTAATTACTTGTCCCTCCAATAATTATATTGATATGAAAAACAAATGATTATATAATTTAATCAAAATTAATTAAAAAACTTAGTTTGATACAAATGTTTGTTTATTCATATTAATATAATTATTAAATGGACAAATAATTAGTCCCTTTACATGGATAAATATCAGAATCAATTTAATTTATTATTATCATCTATTTTTTTCATGGTAACATTATGTCATGGTGATGTTTTATTGTAGGTTGTCCAGTTACTGAGATATAATTATTACAAAATGTTCTACTTGATGCAAGCAAAACTTTTAAATACATAGCACATAGGTTTTCCAGATTTTTTCAAATAATGAAATTTTCCCAACATATTTTACATTTTAAAAATTCCAGAAATGTATTACTTTGAGGCCTTTTTACATATAGAGTACAAGCTGTTTGGATTGTCAAAAATTTTTTTTTAATAATATTTGTGGTTTGATGATATCAACTCATTCCTCTTGTTTGACCTTTTTGTTTGTCCTTTAACCCCTTTGTACCATGACACATATAAGTGTCTACCCCTAACAGTCTTTAGAAGTCTTCATCTACATCATTGTCAGAGACTTTATCAACTTTGTTGTCACTGTCCTCATGAAATACATACCTGTATACAGGTCATGCAGATTGTTTTGGCCATGTACTCGCCATGTCACATACAATGAGAAAACAAATTCATCAACTTTTACTTATAACTACATTCTACTATACAACCTTTCTACTATAAGCAATAGAGATCTCTTATTGGTTGATGTTTGTTAGCGTCAATAATAGCTCTTTGATAGTAACTAACAGCAATCAATAAATCAATAAAGTGAGTTGAGCTCCAACAATATGTAAGCCATATGCTTCGAAAGTTCATAGGTTATCATTTTTTGCAGGAAGTATATGTGCATTGAGGTGCACAATGTTATCCTGATATGTGTCATGGTACCGACTACCGAAGGGGTTAAACTATCCCACTATTATAAAAAAATATTGTTTCTTATTTGAGACACTTCAATAATTTCTGGTTCTTCTCTTTTACATTTCTAATTTTTATTTATTTTGTGATGATGTTGAGGATTTGAATAGAATGTACATGTTGGTGACCAGTTAGGGACCTCAATATAATTTGACAAACACATTCTGCTTCAGATATTTTTGCCATTTTAAATTCCCACTATTGCATATTAGAATAAAGAAATTAATCTTTTGAGTTTTTAAACTATATTCCTATTTAGTTTGAGATTTATATTGGTCTGATCACAGTCTGACCAGTTAGGGACCCAACAAGTTAGGAACTTTTTATAATATATTAAGTTTGAGGTTTGCAAACATGACCCAATCCAGTTAGATACCAGACACAAACCTCCAACTAAATCATAATATTATTAAAAGTCCATAAACTAGTCAGACCATGAACCAATTCAGTTAGGGACCCATTTAGTTGCAAACCTCAAATAAAATCATAATGTTATTAAACGTCCCTAACTGGTTGGACCATGACCCAAACAGTTACGAACCTAAAACCTAATATATTATGAAAAGTCCCTAATTGGTCAGGTTTTTAACTGGTCAGACCATGACATGACCAGTTAAGAACCCAACCAGTTGTGATCTCAAGCTTAATATATTATGAAAAGTACCTAACTATATAGTAATTGGTTGGACTGTGATCCAACCAGTTGTAAACCTCAAACTAAATGGTAATATCATGATCTGACCAGTTAGAAAATTTCAAACTCAAAATATTAATTTCTTTATAGTAATAATGCATATTACTATTTAAAATGGCAAAAATATCTGAAGTAGAAAGTGTTTGTCAAATTAAATTGAGGTGCCTAACTGGTCGAACAGTTGAAGACTGAGAAAAAGTCCCTAACTGGTCGGGTTAAAGCTGTCTAGTTCGGGACTGGTCGGGGTCTTTGACTAATCGCCAACATATACATGTATTATAATAATTAATAATACGATAATAATATACATTTAATGGAATTAATTCAATTAATTATATTATGACAATGTCAAAATTAATTTATTTACTACGCATTATTTACACATTATAAAAATATCAATTTATATATTATCGTACCTTTCAAATGTCCTATTTCTGAACCAACAAATACATTTCTTTCTGATATATTAAACATATTAAAAGTTGAACAACAAACATAAAAATATCGTATCGGGGACACTCGTGAATATTTGAAGTTATTAAACGTTTTTAAATAAAGTTTATTAAAACATTATTATAAGAATAACCATTATTATGGCGAAAAATACCGATTATGGTCCGAATGTATTATACCTCAGCGGATAAAGAAACCTTACTGATTTGGAGGAGGCCTTACTGGGAAAATAATTCTGCATTCAGTCCTATATTTTTTTTAATATTTTGTTGTGATTAAATTAATAACTTTCCCTTATATCCTGTAGAAGTTATTATTAGCAACTTGATAGAACTATGATATTTATATATTAGGCGATGAAATAGAGAAAACCAGATAGGCCATATCCACATAGTTATAGTTAGTGCAGGTGAAACAATCTTTGGGACGCCAAAAACAGATTTGTTATATATTATAATACACCGTTATCATCATAGAGTAAAGCTACATAGAGTAAAGGTATCCCTACTCTATGGTTATCATTTTACTTGAATCTATATAAAAGTTAGTTCTACACCCATGGCCTTAATGCTTCTTTCAACTACAACAACGACAAAAATGATTGATTAATTGATTAATTGAATGATTCTTTATTTTAAATATTAAAGTATAATACATTCAAACCATATTAATTAGTGACTAAAAATAAAAGCTAAATTTGTCGGGTATCTTATTTTTTATAACGTTATTCCATTTAAGCTCGCTTTAAATAAGGCACCATGCAATTACTATATTTCAAATATATTATCTTTTAGGGAGACTTAGCAATTTTTTATGAAATATAATAAATTCTAGTAAATAAATATATGTTTATATTCAATATTATTATTATTTTATTCTACAATAATTTTAATTAAAATATATAATATGATTAGCCTATTATAAACATAAATGCTAGATAATGTATATGTATAACACTTTTTAACTGTTAATTTCTATTACAAATATAAATATAAAATAAATTTTTGAAGCTTTTTGTAAACATTTCCTTATGTAGGCTACGTAACGCAATCAATTTTGAAAAATGAATATTGTAAAAATAAAGTTATTCTAACTGCAGTTTCGGTCAACTTCAGAATTGTATATTTTCGAACCACAGCAGTTTTCGAAGCACGACAGTTTTGAATTACAGCTGCATCCCCGATATATAATATGCAATTATATATATGCCATTGATGTCACACTCGGTTATTTGAAAAATATAAAATATTGCTTCTAATAAGATATATTTGAGTCTAATATATTCAACCCCGTAAACAATGTACGTACCTGCGACGTAGTCGCAGGTTTGTACCAAAAGCGTACGAAATGGCAGCCGCGAGTACGTACCAGGTACGTACCACTGGGACGGTACCAATAGGTACCACTGGTACGCATATATATTTAGATTCATTTATAATATATTACTTATCATTTTAAAAGCGGTAAGAATATTTTTATTATTTTAAATTAATTGTAATATAAAAATTTAAGCAAAAATAATTTTAAATTATAATAAAAATTTTAATGTTTAGTAAATCGAATTAACATTTGGACATGTTTTAAAATATACAATTAAATTAATAATGCATGATATTATCAAAATGTGTATAAAATAAATATATTATAAATTTTTATATAATATATAGTTATAAAACATATTAATATAAAAAATTATGAGTACGTACCTGCGACGTACCATTGTTTACAGGGGCTATTTGCCATATTAACTGGTGCTTCGAAAGGTATGGTTTTGGACATGGAAGTATAAATACGGACAAGTTTTACTAAAAATGTAATACTTTCTGAAATATAGCGCCGACCTCTGTTAAATTTGTCTTCTGAGAAAACATTGTTATCGGGTATATTTTTAATTATACTTATATTTAAAAATCACCCTACTTTTCATATATATGTTGGAAAATGCTACGATGAGAATTTAATTAATTGCAAGGATTTTAATCCAAAAATTAGATACATAATTGTGTTCTACATGACTATCAGGATGTCTTCGCAGTTATAATTACTTAATCATAATCTAAGAACGTTTTTGGACTGTACATAGTGCTTAACGGAAAGTACTAAAAACTCAATAAACTAAGTGGTATATTAATTGCATATAGATATAATGATTTTTGAGGTCACATTCCTACTGAAATTGACATAGGGTAATAATTCGTGAAATTCTGAAAACATTGAACAGTACATATTATCAGTATACGATATAAAATATTTCACTCTGATACTAGACGTTATCACTACAGCATTATAATTAGTTACTTCTAAGCGTCACTTCAGGCAACCAACGATACTTTTACAACTTACATATTTGATTTGCTAGATACTGGTCAAATTGACGCTATACTGAAGTACATTAAAAGAGCCACCAAATCAAAAAAGGTAAGCCCCAAAAAACCAATGCAGGCGTACGTCAATAATTCCACATACTCTAATATTGATTAATTAGGTTAAAAAATACACAACCTGCTTTTAATAGAATGGCAATGGTTTATTGATTGGAAATCGACGAAAGAGATCAAACAAATATAACATGCGATAACGTTACATACACATTATTACGTACATAACGATAGTCTGCATACTGTAAGAATAAATATATATGTACACAATATAACTTAGTAAAAAATTACTACGGCCAACAATCAAGTCTGCATAACAGGTCTATCCCGCTTGGCCATTAGGGTAAGCCCAGAAGCGGCAAACCCGGTGGAGCCTCTCTGTAGTGGAATAAAGTCGCTTTCCTTTAGCGAACTACCGTTGAAGGGGTCTTTCATATCCCTCTTGATCAACTTATCGACACACTCTTGGGTGACCACACGGCCCGATCCACGCAGTACACAGCAGGCTGTAGAGTTGGTGAGAATGTCGCTAGTCACTGCACACTTGTAGCGGGTCTCCTTCACAATCAGGGACTTCTTCTGGCCCCGAATTGCCTCGTCGTCGTCCCTGACCGGATCGAACACAACCGACACCAGGTCCTTGAAACGAAGTAGTTTCTTGCTCATGGGACAGCGAACCTGTTCGTCCGGTTTTGCCAGCTGAAGGGTGAACGAAAACTTTTAATGAAGGTGCAACATATCTTTTTAATAAATATGCATTTAACTTGTTTCAAATAATTTACTTCCTTGATGTCCCTGCTAGTTTTGATGGTCCTTATAAAATAAAATAACAGACTTCTCTAGATATTGGTTAAGGAAATATACTTTTTTGAGTCAAAGTGGAACATGCAATACAACAAATTAACCTAAGTTTTTTTAAATAAGTATCTTATCCTTTGAAAAAAACTATTCAAATGGGAAGGAAGGGTATACTTATTATTGAAATTTTTTTATATAGTAAATTATGAGATATTCCTTTCGATTTACTTTGGTTTAAAAAAAAACTTTAATGATTTCCGGAGAAAATTTAGCCAGTGTTTGTTTAGTTAAGCTGTTATTATTGTTCATCAAGTTCAACCAACCAAGTGAAATTGTGCAAACACTGTACACAATATTTTTCAATAATTAACTGCAAAACTGGCTAGGAAAAAAGGAACAAATAACAACCATTATCTTAAATAGTTGATTGTGTGAACTAACAAAACACAAAGGAATTCATTTTCAGAACTAGGCCCTAATAAATAAAATATATTTTACTAGTTGATAATTTCAAAACAAATTATGGACTTTGTGAAACATTAGATGTAAGTAACGTCATAAATATTAAAATGTGTAATTGAAACAGTTACCCTAGATGATAACATAATATGGCTATACAAATTGACTTACCAGCATTTAGCCCAAGGATGTCAGTTATTAATGAAAGTTTCCCTTTGATATATACAATATATTTATAAAGTCTATTTTATTTGTGTGATTCATTAAATTATTAAGTTTTCAGTATTCTACGAAAGTATAAGAAATCAATTTTTTAAATAAAAATTAAGCCGATACTAAGAATTGCCGAACTGCTTAGTAGATTTAAGTATTATGGCATAAATAATTGTTTATTAAATAATAAAATAGAATGTTAAACAGAATTATTAAAATACATTTACTAACATAGATTGTACGTCACTTGTATGTCTAAAATCATGTATGTATGTCATAGATTGTACGTCACTTGTATGTTTAAAATCATGTCTGTATGTCATAGATTATATGTCACTTGTATGTCTGAAATCAACGTTGCTATGTCACTTAGTAATGATAACATTAAAGTTATTTGACGGTTGTCTAATCGCAATTCCTGAGACGAGGATTTATTTTGGAAATTTACAGGATATTTTTGTGACAAGTATTGTATTCCGGTGTTATAAAACCAAATTCCAACACTTATTATGTAAGACTTTTATAAGAATTATAGAAATTAAAATTATAGTTTTACATAAAAATATAACTAATAAATACAAACTCTACAGAAGTAAAAAAAATCTACAAATATTCAAATTATTGAAGATATATTGTTAAATTATGCCTGCGTTCTTGGTAAAGTATTGCATATAATTAAAAATACTTGTTAGACGGCAAATTAAGGATACATCTAACAGGCATGTGATTGCAAAAAAAAGTCGGAAATTAAAACACAATTTACAGGGTGGCTATGGCGAGGCGAGCCTATAATTCTGCGCGAAGCGTAGAAAAATTAGATGTTTTAATACTTAGAATTCATATAATTGGGTTTTCAGATATATCCTAAATACATATATAATTTTGTTTGAGAAATTAGTCTCATGAGGCACAATTTTAAATTTTTTAAAATTTGTAACAAACTAAAAACAAATATTTTATATTCAAACAACATACTGTTTCAATAAAGTCACTAAATACAATTTCTTCTAATATATTAAATAAATCCTCAGTGTATAATAAAATATAAAAAAGGTGTAAAAATATTTCGAATACTAGTTTTTATAAAATCTATAATATTTCATCTAAAAAATTAAAGTGTTATAACAATTTTCTGTTTGCTTAAATATTTAAAATTCCATGACTCGATTCAAAATATGTTAAATTCTATCACTTCACTTTTTTGTAAAATTCTAAAATTCCAGAAATTCCAGGTGAAACACATGAGATATAATCAAAGTATATCAAATGTAAACAATAAGTAAAATTATTATTATTAAAGAGATTATATTTGAGAGTGTTACACAAAAACATAATTTATTTAAATGAATATATATATATATAACATAACAATAAATAATTTAATTTAGATCATGTATTTTGACCCAAGAAAAGTTGTAAATATTAACGATAAATTATAAAATAGACGTTTTTTTTAAATAATAAATTATAAAATATATCCATTTTCTATACTCTCTAAGGAAGAAAAAAAGAAGAGAGGAATTAAGAAAAAAAAAGAGAAAAAAAGAAGAGAGGAATTATTCAACAACCCCCCCCCCCTACATATTTTTATTTAATATTTTTACTGATCTAAAAAACAACCAAAATCTCATCAAAAAGTCGGAGAAATCACATGCCTGATCTAAAGTAAAGAACGATGATTTGCCCGAAATGTTTAAAGTAGATAATTTTAAATTGAGTGAATTTTTCATTTAGTGAAAGTAGTTTTGAAATAGTATGTTTATAGAATATGTATTATATTAATAAAAATATCCGCTATATGTTTTATATGTATAAACATAACAATAAAAATGTATAAATTGAATAGAAAAATAACATACACCGAGCAACAATTTTTTTGGCTAAATATCAATTAAAAAAATAATAATTAGCATTTACATGGATTTAATCTATAATCAACTGTATAATTAATTAACTATGCTGAAAAACATTAAACTATACTGAAAAAGTTAATTTTTCAAATCCCAAACAGTACGAAATGGACACTATTAGCGTATACCGTTTACACACCTTGGTAGGACACTGCTGCGGTGTAAGCTGTGGCACCCAGAAACTGGGCAGCATCTTCGACTTGCCTTCGTGCATGTTGGAGAGTGCCGACCCCGCCCCAGCCCCAACACCACTGCTGCCAGCCTTCTCCAGCGTGTTAGTCGACACAAACTTCTTCACCGTCTCCTTGTGCTGCTCCTCAGCAATCTTCCGCAAGTCGTCCACATCCCGCGAGCCCTGCTTGCTGAACTCTTTCAGCTCCCGAGCGATGCGCCGCTTCTGCTTGACAATGTACTCAAGAATGGCCTCCTTGTCATAGAGATAACCATCTGGGGTGACCATCGGGTCACGACAGGGCTGCAGGGTCAGACAGCAGCAGTCAAAGCTCTTTATGGAGTCTTTGCCAAGACGAATCTCTTCACTGCCATACCCGGAGGTTTTGGTGTCACGCTTCTTTTCGTGATAGGTGTACACCGAGTGGGCAGTGCTGTTCTTCGAGTGGCGAGTCATTTTCACTGGAAGTAAACAAAAACTATTATCTCAGGGTTACTGCCATAACTACTAAATTCAATCTCAAGAAAAAAACTTAAATGTATTGAATACATTTCAATCTTAAATAGTTTTTTCAAAGTAATCAATAGTAACATAAATATATTGAGCAAAAACTGTTTAAATGAAATTGTGTATCAGTAACCAAATTATATTTAATATAGCAAATAAATATGACCTTAACACTTCATTTCCATAATAAAATATCTACCTAAAAATTGAAATAGTCTTATTTTGCAGGGACTAATTAAGACATTACAAAATGCATATCTATTGCAAGAACAATAGTAACAAACAGACATAGTAATGTTTCGTAAAAATAGAAAATAAAGAAATTGATAATAATTGTTAAAGGTGACAAGGTGGTAATACATTTTAATATAAATAAGAGAAAACACACAAGCCAATGCTGTATTGATTTATTAAAATCTTAAATTTTCGTGGTGCAACCACATAATCATAAGACTTTATTTTGATTAAAAATGCTGTTAAGGACTAACCATATATTCCACATTTTAATATGTTTTAAATAAAGCCATTTTCGAATGTTTTCAATAATATAGAAAATTTTAATCAATTTAATCAATTTCTAAAATATTATACTTGATAATTATGGTCGCTTCTTCATGTGAAATTTTCATATACTTGTTTGTATTCATTATATGTATGATTATAATCATATTAACTACTAGCATTTGGATATGCACCCCACAAAACTAACCATGTTCTAAAAAGGGGTGAAAACTGAAATTTGGCACACATACTTGCATATATATGAGGTGTTATATTACTTCAAAAAAATTATAGACTTATTCACTGTATTATATTATGCAAAATTTCATAACCAGATCATACATTAATTTATATTACAATATATTGTTAGTAAATCATGTGAAAAATTTAGGACACAATATACACAAGTTTGTATATATCACATTTTTTCTGTGACATGCAGCAATATGATATATATGAATTCTACAATATACATATTTAAAACTTTATAGAATGATAATTAGATATTAAATTTATGCTAATAATTATTAAAAAATTAAAATATTTGAAATATATTACGTTCAAAATTTATATGAGTCATTTTACAGATGATTCTAGTGTTCATTAACAAACACATTAATAAAAATGTAATATGCATTTTATAAATTAAATTTTGAGTATATGCATTTAAATTAGTATTATTAAAATTAGATAGTTTTCATCATGGCCCACATCATTTAAATAAAACATCATAAACAATCTACATGAAAAATTCAAGAATCTTGGAATATTATTTATTAAAGAATTTTTCACACTGAGAAATAATGTATCCAATACAAAATAAACAGGCTTCATTGCATTTTGAAGGACACATGAGCCATAATAGCTAATATTTAACAGTTTATGGGAGGTATCAGTTTACATTTCTTTCCAAAAGAAGCTTCCAATTCACACTTGGACCATCCATGACAAAGTGAATGCTCCCATGAGTTATAAAGTTTATCCAGTAATTCATTTGCTCTGAAATGTCAGGAATTGGGAGGTCAGAAAACTACTAACTATATTTTATCCCTATTCCAATACTGTACATACACATCCATCTGATTGGGCTGTAGTGGATTCAAAGATTCATCAAATCGCTGCTACCAAGTCTAAGTGGCCTAAGCGCCATTTTTCGAAAATTGATTTTTTTTCATAATTATTATCAATATTATATGGTCGAACGTGTGTCCAAGTTTTGGAGCGATATCTTTTTTCTATAAACAGTTAATATGTTGTAAGCGACAGTAGTTTTGTTGTATGCGACATTATGGATGAATAGAATAGAATACAAAGTATATTTGTTGTAAGCCATATTATTTTGGAATTGATACAACAATTGTATTTTTTATAGCTTAAAAAAGAAATCTAAATGTTCAAAATTAAAATTATTTTTTGCTTCTCCTGAACAAAATTGAAATGGCGCTTAAGGCCACTAGTTAGACCTTGTAGCAGCGAAATAATAAAACGTAGTTGTCCTTATGTTTGACCACTTCAATGAGCGATTCTGTAAGATAAGGTGTAATACCAAAAGATGTCAATCATGTATGTATATTTGCCTGCACAGAAACTTTGTTGCTAAGTCCGAGTCAGGAAACATAAGACTATACAACTTTCTTGTTTTTTGCTACTATTAAATTAGCTGTGAGACTCAACAATATTGAGACAATGAAGAATCTCTGAACATTGTTGTTATTTGCGCTTAGAGATGGCACCACCATGCACGTTATAAATAAAGTTTATTATTATTATTTATTAAATTAATTATATTTATATATTACAACTATTTTATTTATAAAAGTTCATAATATCAAACAATTTAAGCCTTTTTCAAAACTTCATCATATTCCAAAATTCAACACTTTTTCAATACTAAATACATATTATTAAAATTTAAAAACTTTTATGCAGTCTTGAATCTTTAATTTCAAATTCAAAAATGCATATGAACCATGATAGACATACCTATCAACTTAAGGGAAAATTTAATTTAAAAGTGTTTTTTTAAAAAGTACAAAAAACATGGGATATTTACAGTATTCCAAAATGTAAAAAAATTAACAAATTCAATACAGTGTAATTAAATTACAGTTAGAAACGTATTTTACAGAATTCTGCACAGAGAGAACAAGCTCTATTGAAGCTGTCAGTCTTTTTACTTTCTGGCTCATTATAGTGTCATAATGCATTGATAGTACACTCATGAAATATGCCCCGGGAAAAATAACATAATTTTCATAGAATTAATATTGAACTAGAGAATTAATTAATTAGCTTACTAAAAGCAGGACAAGGATATTGCTGGGATTTAAAGCAGTCTCTCTGAGAGTGTTACAACTTTGACCTGTTTGACTCTTCCTTCCTTCTAGACTAGTCTGATATGATTAAAACTAGGCTTTTGCTCATTGAAGTACCATATATTCCTACATGAGTGTAAAATAAAACATTTTGCAACATCTCCAGTTATTGTATACATTCTTCTAATTGTGAGTAACATTCAGTTTTCCTTCACAAATTTCAGTAAAAAGTACTGTAAAATGTAATATATTGTGTAAAAGTGAACATGTTATTTTTAATATAAAAAAATACTGATTGGTTGGAATTTAAATAGAATTTAGTTATCATTTCAACATAAGAATTTAGTGGAAACTACATGAAAATGTTTTTGTAATATATGAGTATTTGTAAAATGTGTTTAAAATATATTCATACATCTAAATACCAAAAATATGTAATTTGTGCCACAATTCCATCTTCAGTCATTGTTATTACTTGACTGTAGTGTTTACATATTCGACCTTCTCATAAATGATTAGTACACATACCTTTCCAAAGGTAATATTTTCGGAAACTTGTGCACCAAGGTAAATGTTGTCTATTTGGCCAAGATATATGCAAGTTGATTTATACAATTGTTGCAATCTTTTCTCTGTTGGAAGCAGTTAAATGTAGCATAATTTCCAGTATAATATGTGACTGCTTGTATTCCAGAGAAATGAATTTTTTTATGAATATTGACACACATGATTATTCTTCTGAATAAATTATTGCTGATCTAGAACGAAAGTCAAGCATTTATTTGAAGAATATTTTTCTGAACTGCTGTTGTTGGTAAAATATTTCAGAATTATATGGGATAATATGTTGCTAATTTCGCTAGTGGAATTACTTTTATCCAGATGACTAAAATAGTAATTTACATGTTTATTTGAAAGCAAGGATTTTCTAAAGTATAAAGAAAAATAAACCTTTTTATTTACTAATTTACTGAGGCTTGTACAGTTGATATCTTATCTTCTGGTAAAAGAAGAAAAAGCATGCAATTATTTGTTGTGATATAAAACCAATAAATAGGAAGCATTACTTTCTTTAGATCCATCACAAAATTATCATTGCAGGTTATTTTCCAGTAACAAATACAGTATTTATTTCTTCAAGATGGTAATATTCTAAAACAATTCTGGTAGATGAAACAGATGCAGTTGTTGGACATTTAACAGGTTTGAACAAAGTTTATCCAATAATGTTCATGGCACTTTTTTTTTACATATTGATGTTTAAGTTTTCAGAAAACATTTTTAATACAAAAATTTACCATAAAGTTGATGATTTTAACTTTGATGTTATTTACTTGCCTTTTCCTGGTAGTAATATTTCTTACAACAGTTTTTAAAATCAGCTTGTTAGATTTGGTAATATCTTTATCCATTTTGATAATTTTGTTTTTAGATAGTTTCTCATATTTGATAAACTGATTTCTCATGGTTTTAATAAAAATATTCTTATTAAAAAATGTAGGTTTTTTATCTTATCTTACCCAAATTTAGTCAAACAATTTACACTTAATGGTAATTATAGCTTTTTTAATGATTGCATTAATTATAAGCCTAAAATAAATAAAATGGAAACTTCTGCTTATCCTGAGCTTACCATATACCTCTTGGCCTTGTAAATATTGGTAATTCTTGTTACTTAACATACATTCTACAAGTTTTATCTATCTACACTCAAGTAGTTCCATTTATGTTCATTAATAGTGATATCCATTTTTAATTCTCTTCTTTATTAACTTATAGATTAAACCATTACTCACAACTTAATAATTGTTTATCTTCCTTAGATCCTTTCTTTGACAATTCTAACCAGCCAGCTGCTCCAGCAATTTTATTTTACATATCTATAATTTAATTGAAAATACTGACATATCAACTAATGATGCCCCTACATTTATTTTTGCTGGTCTTAACAAACAGTCATAAAAATATTAAACTTGTTTTAAATTAATACCAATTTCATTATGTAAATATTTCAGGAAAAGGTAATAGTCCTTTTAACCCAATTATTTCTTACATCACAAAATATTGTCAATATTGTTTTATGAATAAAGAACATATATACAAACTACAGTAGTTCACCACCATCCTGTTATTTTGTACAATTTGCTTAATCGATTTATTACCACTTGATCTGGTAGAATTCATAAATATGTATGGTCTGTATGTTGTTCACTTTATTTTCTTTTAAATAATAATTCCATTTTTGCTATTATGTGTCATGTAGGAACATCTACCAATAATAGCCACTAGATTGTATATGTGTAAAGGTGATGATAATATAATTTCCAAATGTAAATCCAATTCAAACTTTTTTAATTCCCCTACAACTGATATGTTTTTTTTATAATTTAATTAATTAGGTAAAAAACTATAGGAATAGTTATGGTTGTGCACACATAAATCTGTAAACTGCCACAGAGGGTCCAAAGTTCTGCACCATTGTTTAGTCTTATTTTCTTCCCTTTTTCATTATAAATATCTGAATTGTTAAGCATTTTTATTTATGATCAAGCCTGTCACCAATTATATTTCTGCTTTTTGAATTTGACAGACTGTCTTTTCAATTTTGAAGTTTAATTTGACATCTTATCACTCAAGGCCAATACAAGCTAAATTTGGATTGTAAACATTTTTATAAATAATATTTATGGTTTGATGATAACTCATTTCTTTTGTTTGACCTTTCTTGAGTTTAGTCATTAATGTTGGTTTTTTCATTAAACCATCCCAAAATTATTATGAAATTTTGTTTCTTATTTGACAGTTGCTTTGAAAATTTCTGTTTTTTAAAATTTGTTTTGTGGTAATGTTGAGAATTTGAATAAAATGTGTTTATTTAATATTTGATTCTCAGTGGTCTTTTCTTCTTCCAGGTGTTGTTAATATCGAGCACGAGCACTTCTCACAGATTTGATGACATCACTGGTGATGTTGACTTTATCCACACTACCCTCATGTTTAATTCGATCAGTCATGGTTTTGAGGGACCTTAGTGACCTTTGCTTCTGGTTGGCTTTCAGAGCTTCCATGTATGCCTGATAACAGAAGGAGAATAGTAAAAATAAGATATAGCTATTTCTTAATAATTGTAAAATTGGTAATAATTCTTGCATTTAGCAAATCGTTTAAAAAACTATATTAAATTATATATTATTTATTCATAATACATTTTATAATATTCACTACCCAAAACGTACCTGTTTTTCACTACCTGTCCTTATGGTATAATATGTTAACACAGAAGGTATCAAGGCAATCAGAAGTAAATGAGAGCTGTTTGAATTGCCATCTATGTAACAGTACAACTCTATCCAGAAAAGAATCTAACTCATTGATAGCACTATCACATTCTGATTCAGCAAACTGAAAATTGTTTAGGCTCTGCAGCCTACTGCAAACACACATATCTAAAAGTTTTTAGAATTTCATTTATCAGCAACCACCACAGAAGGTATAAGACTTGTACAATAACAAATTTGTAGCACAGAGGATTCTTTTCCTGAAGCTTTTGAAGCATAGATATAACAAATGACTGACAATCTTTAAAGAACTTTCAACATGCTTGTGGGACATTGATTGATCTGTATCCCTTGTTCGATGCTTTGCATGTATCTGTCCCAATGCTTACATATGATGCAGATGTGAAAATATCTTTATCAGTAAGATCAAAATGACAGTGTTACCACTGTTGATGCTGCATTATGTACATCTTCTCTGACTACCATTTCCATTAAAATTTCAATAGCTTCCATCAGAAATGGTAGCAAGCATAAAATTGGTGCCTCAGTTTGGAATCTTGTCAAAAATTTATTGAAATATATATATATTATATATATATATATTATATATA
This sequence comes from Coelogynopora nodosa, assembly GCA_034780555.1. Classification (NCBI taxonomy): domain Eukaryota; kingdom Metazoa; phylum Platyhelminthes; order Proseriata; family Coelogynoporidae; genus Coelogynopora; species Coelogynopora nodosa. The sequence continues at coordinate 22,304 of JAUZND010027393.1, forward strand.
TAATACATTAACACAATCAAATTTATATATTTTTAAAGCTTTACTATAATAATATGTTCTCACATCAGAAAATAATATGTATTAGTATATTTAGAATTATAAGTGTATAATATATTAAAGTATGGCCTAATAGTTGTTATAGATGTTATATGGGGTGCAGGTCAACTTGTATACTAGTCAACTCATAAATTGATTAAATGTGAGTCAACTCGTATATGCAAGTCAACTCATATATAAGTCAAGTCGTATACTACAGAGTTGCCAGACATGAAGAAGTAATAATCTGGATGCCATGGTTGTGAACATAGCAAGCAACCCATAATCGCCTCGAAGAGGAGAACATTTTTTGAGCATCCAGATTTATTGCCAATTTGTACAGATTTCTAAAAATTTAGCCAATTTTTTAAAATTCAAGGCTATTTATAATGTTGAAAACAATTGGAACGATTGAAATTAACTTTAAACAATTCTAAAATATCCCTACTACCCCCTCCCCACATATATACTATTTCATTGTGTTTTTGGAAAGTTAGAAATTTAGTCAATTTTATTTGAATTACATCTAAATATCAGAAATTTCTTTTTACAAGTTCAATTTTTGGGGGGAAGTTTGCTAAAAATTTGACAGTTAAAAAAAGAAGGGAAATTACACCCCTGGTCCAATTGCATATTTCTGTAAATCGCAAGATCATCCAGATTTATGGAGATTAGTGTTACAGGTACTCAAAATTCCTATTTAAAAGCATACATAAAAATATATACTTTACTGTTTTACAAAAAATGCAGTGAGAATTTTTAAAAAATGCATATTTATATGCCACCACCCCCCCTCCCCAAGCCCCTGTTTTATTGCATTTTTTGATGGATCTCGAGAGCTCAATTTTTTTTCTAAATCTGGACAAAATCAGGATGTCCGGACTTCCTGGCAACTCTGATACTACACAGGGTTTAGTCATATATTAGACAAGGTCAAGTTGTACACTAGACAGGGTATAAAGTAATTTAGGATAATTAATTATAACTTTAAGTACAATTAATTACAATAATTAAATACTTTGGATAATTATCTGCATTAATTTATTTAAATAAACATGTAAAAACATATTTAAATTGTGTTTACCCACAATATTATAGAACTAATTAATTTTTTTAGATAAAGTGAATTATAGTTAAACAGTCTGTCAACAATATAATTCTTTAATGCATATGTATATCATATGATAGAAATATATATTAATTGAATTAATAATAATAATAATTAATAAATAATAACTCTATTGCATTACTTTAGACAAAAGATTCTATATCATAGACATATGGGTGATTTCACGATAACCTAGGCCAAAGATTCTCAAAAGGACCAAATTTCAAATACTTTTTTTACCCAAAACATCA
>JAUZND010027404.1:0-23695 GCA_034780555.1 Coelogynopora nodosa
GTCTTTAACTGTCTTTTTTATTTCTATTAATTGACTATATATATACGTGAATTTCAAACGATATACATGATTTTTTTGAGTACCAAATGCAGCCACCCTGTATATTATTTAACTTGATTATTTTGATCTATATATTTCATAGATTACTGGGAGGGTCACCTGTTTCATATATGGAGTGGCTTAACTAAACAACATATATGCCTCAGGCAGGAATTACTGTCAAGCACTGTTTCTGTATAAAATTAAAACAAAAGTCTTTACTGATTTATGGTGGCTACCATGCTACATGGTTAACATTTTTGGTTCTTTTTAGTTATTTCCCCGCCACTCTATATTTTTAATTTTCTTGTAAAATATTTAGTAAATTTATTTTACTCAATATTTTTAAAAGGGATATTCTGTGGCTAAAATATTTAATAAGTTATTTTTTATGGGATATTTTTAAAAGAGTGAATATAAATATATATAATAAAAATATTTTATTAAATATTTTACCCCAAAATTAAAAATATAAAGTGGTGGGGAAATAATGAAAAAGAACCAGATTTACTTGATTTAAGAAAATCTGTGGCTGAGTGCTTTGATATAGATGACCATGTTCATATATTAAACCTTTTATCCATATTAATCTCCCCTGATTAAGCATCACTTTCATCTCAGGAAGTATGCTACCTACAGACACAAACAATATATCAAAATGAAGCCTTCAAAATTCTAGGAAGGTGATATCTATCCGATTTTAATTTAATTAATTCCTTCTTGAGTTATGACATCATATGTGTCCCCAAACCCGATTTTAAAAAGGGCCAGCAGCACATTCGTCTCAGGAACGTCATAACTCAACAAGGAATTAATTTAATTAAAATCAGAGAGTTATCACCTTCCTAGAATTTTGAGGGCTTTATTTTGATATAATGTTTGTCTGTAGGTAGTTTAGTTCCTGAGATGAATGTGGTGCTGGCCCTTTTTACATAGTAAAATCGGGTTTGGGGACACATGACATCATAACTTAAGAAGTAATTAATTAAATTAAAATCTGAGAGATATGATCTTCCTAGAATTTTGAGGGCTTTATTTTGATATATTGTTTGTGTCTGTAGGTAGCATAGTTCCTGAGATGAAGGTGGTGCTCAATTGCAAGATGAATATGGAGAAAATGTTTTTAATATGTCAATGTTCCTAATAGTTATGTGGTAATGTAATCCCATATCAATTTGTTCACCACTGGATCATTATTTGATTTTAAAAGAAATATATGAACATGAAATATTTATAACTCAACCATAACCTCCATCTTTCATTGAAAGTTCACCATCATTAAGCATGTACAGGAGATCATAATTGGATTTTCAAAAAATAGTGTCCATGACATTAAAAAATATAAAGTCTATTTTGCTTGGAAACTTAACTTTTATTCAAATTAACAGATGACAGAGGTTTAAGAGTTCATGACTTGCAGATAATTGGTTGCTGTATCTGAAGATTCAGGCAAGCTTACTTTTTTTATGAATAATGAATATATGCTATCTACAGTGATGCAAAGATCAAGCTAGTTGTGTTTGGAGTAAAAATAAATCAATTATCAAAGTGCATCATCATCCTCCTATAATTATGATTTATAGTACCAACCCCAGGATCAATTAATTAGGCTTGATGCAAGTACTTCAAAATTTGATATACAGGTAGCAAAAAAAGTTTAGACTCAGTTGTACAAAATGTCCATTTTCAAGGTAGGTAATACATTGTGTTTGGTGTTTCAATAGTATAATACATTTTTGATGTTTTTATGAATTATAATAATAAAATGAATCACTTAATAATGTAAACTAGTCATAATTCTTCTACATAAAGTAAATTTAATCATTTCATAACCTCCAGCAAGACAGTCATTCAGACGTGTATATCAGAGGCAATCACTCAGAAGACAATGTGCAAAGCGCTATGCTGTTCTACACTGCGTACATTAATCTATTTATGTTAATTAGTAATCCCATCCAAAATATTGGCCAATCATGTGCAACTTCTAGTAGTTGGATCAATAAACACTCTTTTGTAGTATGCAATTTGCTTAAAATAAACTGTTTCACTTCTAGCCTTACAGTAAAGCATGGGTAAGCGTGTGCAAGTGTCTGAAGGTGTTCAAAACCAAATAATAGCTCTCAATGAACATACAACCCAGTCAACTAGACAAATTGCTGATCAACTTGGTGTATCACAATCCTCCATCACAAGAGTTATAAAATTAAAGAAAGAGACAGGCTCGGAGTCAGCTAAAGAATGGTCTGGTCATCCAAAAGGCACCTCTGAAAGAATGGATACATTAATTCAAAGAGAGATTCTAAAAAATCCTTTTGCGACTGCTCATAAAATTAAGGTCAATTTGACACCTTTATGTGACATTGTTTCTGTATGAAAAATTCAAACAAGATTGAAAAATAAATGTTTGATGCCTTCAAGAAAGGCTATCAAAAATGCATTAACAACACATATGCACAAAGCAAGGATTAAGTTCTGCCATGATCACCTCCACTGGACCTTTTACGATTGGAAGATGGTAATTTTCAGTGACGAGAGCACTTTCCTTCAACATGACTGCTTCCCACAACAAGTTCAAAGAATTCCTGGATCATCACCATTGAATCCAAAATATATGTATAAGACAGTAAAGCATTCCACAGGTGTAATGGTGTGGGGATGCTTCGCATTCAATGGTTGTGGATCTCTTCACTTCATGCCGAAGGGTCAGCATGTCAACAGTGAAGTTTATACAATTCTTCAAGAGAAATTACATGTCTTCATGAACCTGTTTTGTTGTACTATATTTCAACAAGATAGTGCTCCTTGTCACACATCAAGGTCAATGGCTTGGTTTCAGGAAAATAATATTGAGGTACTCAAATGGCCAGGAAACAGCCCAGACATTAATTTAATAGAAAACCTATGGCAGGTTGTTAAAGTCAAAATAAACAGAAGCTTATGCACTTCAACACAGTCTATCACAAATAAAATAAGATGCATATGGTGCCTCGAAACCACAAGAGAACAATGTGAGTGATTGGCTTCCAGCATGCCTCGATGTATGAAAGCTGTCTTAGACAACCATGGCTACCCCTCAAAGTACTAACTGTTAATAAAAAAAATTAACATTCTCATTTGGATTATATACATTCTATTTTTGTATCATTATATTTCTATTCTGTATTTGGATCTGTTTTATGGAATATATTCAGAAATATAGTATCTTCAAATTCTAATGGTAAGTTCAAATTCCATAATATCCCATATATATACCAATATTGAAGTTGTGCCCTTGTATTATCATTTTTGGATATTTTGATGAATATCAATAAGTTAATATATATATTAAAATGTATTTAGAACATGATTTTGTATGTTTTACGCCTTCTTAGAATGTATATATCTATTAAATCAAACTTAAATACTAATCAGATTGAAAAAATCTATATTTCTACAACTGAGTCTAAACTTTTTTGTTCATTTGCTTATAAACTTTGTAAAATTTGTAAAATTTGTTCATAAACTTATTCATTTGAGAATTAATCAAATTTACATTGAAATTTGTATGTATTTAATAATATAAAAGAATTTTAAAAAAAAATATATTTAAATAAAATTAATGTTAATTAATAAAAATATTTTAAATTACTGCAGTCAAAAAAATTATGTCAGTATATGTATTACTGAATTAATTATAGTATATATTATTCTGATTCATACATTAAATGTTAAAATACATTCCCTGTCCATATATCTCATTATTTTATAGCAGTGCGAATCTAACATGGTCAGAACCTTCCACTCATCTCTTAATGACAGTGTACTGTGTATACACACATTCAATAACTTTTATGATTCATATACATTGTACATGATATATTTGACACTCATTTCATAGGTTTTACCTCTCAGAATCTATCCTCCTTGTGTCAAATTACAAGTATAAACTACCACTCTTGATTTACCTAATGATTTACCATTGAAAATATTTTTAAAATAATTATTATATCTAAAAAACCAAAATAAAATAGTTTATTACGTTAAAAATTAAGTTAAAAAAATTATTTTATTAATCCCGGTATTATTAAGCTCTGACAACCAAATTATAACATCATAGTTAAACAAATAAAAAATATCCTTTCGTAATTTATTAACAAAATTAAAATTTATAATAATAATTATAAAAGATATAATTATAACAATATAATAACATTACATAATTATTTACTTAACGATGCTAAATATTTGTATTTTTTTAATTAGAGCAATTTTATACATTTATTTTGTTGTGGGAAATACATCTGAAATTGATCTATTTTAATATTTGTAATTTTTAATTATGCATATTAATTTAAAATTTTATTATTATTCACTTATTATAATTTTTTAGAATAATTATATATTTATATATAACTATATACTCATGAAATATATTTATGATATAATAAATCACACTGTAACGAGAATATTAAGTGCCTGTGTGTAATTATTCACAAATTATATAATGGGGTGGCTTCAATATGTTGTCGGACTCACTATGAAAGCAAAACCCTGCCATATAATCTATGACTTTTTAAATTAGCAATGGATATATTTAACATATTGCGGAATATTTTAAGTTTTTATCTATATGGATATACAAATCTGGTTTAATTAAAAGATCAATATTGTTTACATAGTTTAAAAACAGCTATCGGTAATGAAGCACCATCACATAGTTTTTCCGCTGTTTTCCAATTTTTGTTCCATCAATTTCGTGGTGTTCGGAGATTCTTAGAAAATAATTATAGGATTTAAGACCGGGCGTCCGCTGTCTGCAACAACTTCTATTGAAAAAATATGATGTAGCTAGGTTGAAGCTTGAAGAAGATGCACGAATGAATGTTGATATATAGCGTTGTTGGGATTTCTGTTGGTAGTGTTTTTGAGATTTTACACTATTTAGAATTAAGATTCGAAAGGTTTCCCCACGTTGGGTACTTATTAAACTAACTGACTGTGTGATGCTTTGTTAACATTAGATTATCATAAAATCCGTGTCGTATTTCTCATAATAGTTTAAGCGTATGTCAAATAGATTGTTTGTATATATTACAATGGAAAGTAATTCTGATTATTTTCTACTGTAGAACTGTTGAAATATTTTTATTTAAAAAAATACCAGTAGAACATTACACATATTACATTTGTGTCTTTAAAATTCACATTTTAACTATGCTTTGTATTAAAAATTTATCTGAATAGAATTTTTTTACAATTATTTAACATCGACTTAAAACTACATGCATTTCTCTAAACACCATTATTTTAACAGTAACATTTTATAAAGGTTAGTTTTTTGTAAATAAATCATTGTTGTGATTCTTGAAATATAAAACTTTATAGTAATTCAAATTAACCATGTAAACAAATTTATTACATAATAAGAAAAATCTGTTGTATAAATGTAGGTGTAATCAATTTACACTATTAAATTTAGAACACTTTAAAAGCTCTGAAGTCAACAATTATAGTTTTAAGATCAGTTTGTCATGTGCAAAAATGTAAAGAATTATGTTGTTCTTAATTGCTCAATATTTTTTTCTCGTGTGTAAAATATAAAATGTTTGTCATAATTATGAATTACAATTAGTTACAATTACGTTAGTTGTAAGTATCATTTATCATTTATCAAGGATATCATTTATTATCAAATATAATGTATTTTGAATGCGATATGTATTGGGCTTGGATCTAAGAATTATGGTAGTGGATGATAAATTGAACAGTAATTAAAGGAAAATTAACAAATTGCACATTTTATACTGTTATTATAATTTTATATAAGTTAAAATATATATTTTTGTTTTTATATTGATTATTATAAGTGAACGACAAGCAGTACACAAAAATTTAAAAACTCAGCATGAGATATTAAAGTTTGGCACGAGCAATGAAATATATTTAATAATATTATATACTTTAAATATAATATAGTATATGTTGAGTGTTCTTATAACATTATTCATATATTATATTTTCAAAAGTAAATGTTAAAGTATGGGACGCTTACAGTATATGAGACGCAAATGTACAATTATACTAATATAATAATTTACAGTTTATTTTATTATACAGTATTTACAGTTTACAATTTTAAAGTATTGTAGTTAACACTGATTTTAATATAATTCGATTTTTTGTAGAATATATAACTATTTTTCTGTTGCTTATATGATTTTTCTGAAAAATGTGTTTAAAAAATTATTCATGACAGATTAAAATATATATATACATATATAGGCTACATTAAAACTCTCTTTATAAGTATTCGATCGCCATTAAAACCGTGTCAACTGAGGGCAACATCGAAGTATTTATGTTACATTCTATGTTTAAATAATTTAAGGGCTATAATTTTACAAAGTTCGCTTTGTTGTCCACATGTGACGCTTTTAATATTATTGTAAAATTATTAATAAAGTTATAAAATAATTTACAAAAAATTTTAATGTAAAATTTTTTGTTATTCTAATTGCGTAAAAATATACTTTTTGTACGCGCGCATACTCAATTGATAATACATATTTAGTTGCCTTGAATTAATCTCTCTCTGAATATGTTTACAATCCAAACATAGCTAATTGTGCTCAATGTAAAACGGCCCTAGAGTGATTAGATGGCAAGTCAAACTTGTGTTTTTTAAAGACAATCGATAATATCCAAAAAAGCAGAAGAATGACTTTGGATAGGCTGGATTGTTAAAAAAGAACATTTGTTACAAATTTCATTTATAACAATTTTTTTTAAATGTGATTAAACAAATATAGTGCGGGACTTTGGACCTTCAGCAGCAAAGAGTTATTATCGGACAATATAATTGAGTCACTCTTATATGAGAAAAATCTGTTTTGAAGCATGATAGTGTTAATTCAGAATAGGATAATAAAATATGTGAATATGAACAATTATTAATAAAGATAAAATTACTTCAGATTCAATTTTGAACATGTGAATTTCAAAAATTTGAAGTGTGATACTGCATAAAACTACAAGTATCGACAAAGTTCGAAACTGTAAATAGGAAAAATAAATATATTTTATGGTAAATTTAATTTTAAAAGTTTTGAACTAATATCATAGAGTTCAAATATAAGTATGACTACACTACACCTTTACATTAATTAGTATTAGTTAGGTGTTAGGCTACGTTAGTAACTATGGTTTAAATCTAAAATGACTAATATTAACTTGAAATATTATTTACATATCTTGTTAAATTATATACAAATGTAATTGAATTCAATGCAATCATGATTATGTTATTAATAAACAATTGATTATAAAAAATAAGTACAATATTTTCAAAATTAATCACATTTCGTAAAAAACATATACAAATGTTATATAACGCTAACACAAAATCAAAATATTTGTCTATGTTAATTAGATTATTTTCCTAATCAAATAATATGTCATCAAATGTTTAAATAATTTATTTAAATATATTTCCTTCCATTATTTAATAATTCTAAATCAATTATTCAATTTTATAAATTAAAAAAACGATTTAGCTTTTAATTAGCTAGCCTCAATCATTTCAGTATTTATAACTATTTATTATATTAATTATTCTGAAACAAATTGTTGTTGAACTTATAGACAACTATATAAAATGTATAAAAGAATGCAATATTATTTAACTTCGATAGCGTAATACAAAATTTGAATAAAATAGTTCAAAATGTGAAATATATATAAATAAAATATTATTTCATTTTGCCTTGTATTTTTTATATTACATATCCCAAATTATAATTTAAACACGGTCTATATTTTTGGTTTGAATAACGAATTGTTAATTATTTAATATTTAATTTAGCGGATGGTTTCAGAAAGATTTGAAAATAAAATAAAAGAATAAACATACAACCACATCTGTCAAATTAACCGCAACATTAAAAATAAACTTTAATACTTAGCATTTAAAAATTTCAAATTACACATTATTTTATATATTGTTATTATCTATCAACTATACAATTACATATCCTTGTTATAACAGTGGGTAAATATACAATACTATACAAACAGACGTTTCGGAGTTTTCACTGTTTTTCAAAAGAAAAAATGAATACATGTATTGTACAATTGTTTGTGTTATTTTACTTCAATTTTTTTATTCTTATATTTAAAATGATAATTTTCTTGATAAATTGTTAACGGATATTTTATTTAATAATTATTTTTTCTATTTTTATAACGATCGATTATTATAAGTTAGGGTTGTGACTTTAATCCGGAGGAAAATCCGCAGGAAAAAACCGAAGGAAAAACCAGAGGAATAAATAACTACTTTTTAAGGTCGGCTTCAAAACAGTAACAAAGGTAAACAAACAATTTTAATTTAAAGAAGGTAATATTTACTAAAAATTAATTATAGTAATTCATTTATTTGTATATTTCAGAATTAATTTAAATGTAACGTATTGTAACCATTTTTATCGACATTCTAAAATCCTTTACATTTGTTTTTATTAATTAATTTTATTATTTTACATAAAATCCATTTTGTTTATTTTAGATACTTTTGCATTGACGACCTCGAAAAATAGGTTAACTTTTTGCTTAGAATTTGTCCTCTGGTTTTTCCTCCGGATTTAAGTTACAACTATAATTTAGTGCTTCTGGATTTCACAGAAAAAACTAAAAATGAATCGACGAAAGGTGATATAACATTTAAAAATTATAAATAAAAAATATAAATACGTGATTTTTTTTTCTCTATTAAATCCCTTTCATAAAATCAATATTTTTTGTTCTGACAACTAAAATATAGTCCCTATTTTGACTATAATAATGAATTTCTCACAATTGGAAAGCACCCCTATTTCCGTATGTAAATATTGACATAAAATGTGGGCAAGGATTTATATTGGTAGATTTGTTTTAATGATAATTGACTTCTTAGGAAATAGAATAAACGATTTTTAACAGAGATAAAGATACGTTGTTGAATATAGACGTAACATATTTGACAGATTCAAAATAAAATGTTGACTCTCTCAGTTCGTGAAATACTTGTAAATGCTATTATGGCCGACAATGTTGAGTATATTGAGTCTGTTTTAAGGATAAAGAAATTATCTCCTGAAAAATTTCGACAGTTTGATTTAAAAGGTTGTTTTTGTGCTTTCGATTGGATTGATTCAAGCAATGAAAGTAGTAAAGCTTCGTTTAATGTTATTTCTAAACCTTTGAATATTGCAGCCGCTTCCTGTGCAAAAAATATATTTTTATTGTTATGGAAATCTATAAGTATTATGGAAGCGTCTGACGCATTATTTTCTGCATTTAAAGGATTTATTCTTGAGCTAATCACTGAAGAAGAATTAATTCAAGTTATCGACCTAATTTTTAAAAATACATCAAAATCTCTTATTATAGAATTGCTTAAAACAACGGAGCCAAACACAAAATTACGACCTATTGAACTTGCTATTCAACAAGGAGCTTTTAGTGTTTTTGATAAAATTCTCAGTTTTGAAGGCTTATATACGATAAACACCGTACATTTAGGAGCTGTTCAAAAAGTCACTTTCAACATGAGCGATTATGCGATGGGAAATACTTGTCCATTGAATTCTCGCTATTGGACTTCTCCAATAAGGCTGCAAACTGCAATATACAAAAAATTCATGATTCGCGAATACTTTATCATCCATTAATTTCTGAATTAATTCATCGTATTTATCGTAGAATCATATTTGTCTACTTGATACATATTTTTTTCACAGTCATTATTGTTGGAAATTTATTATTCTGGGGACCCTTTGGAACATATAAAACAATTTATAATTATGTATTCATAACAAGAAACAACACAAGCTCTGTGTTTAACTTCATGTTCTGTAACTGTAGTAACCAAAAATACTACAAATGGTTGAACCACTACAGTTTATTTCCAGATAAATGTATACGTTCTCTATCAGTAGTGTCAGCCATTTATTATTGTATAAGATGTTATTTCGAAATGATGATAGCTTTCAAATCTCGAAAATCATGCAGTTGCAACATTTTAATGACTCGAAATGCTCATGTTTCAGATGATATAATTCCCATTTTGAAACCGAGTAACCTTCGATACACAACACATATTCTAATATGCTGCATACTGCTACTGTTTGAATTTAATCAATATTTAGACATGAACAAGATTCAAAATATGTATGGCTACATCACCTTCAACGATGTTACAATCATATTATCAAATTGTATGCTAATTGGTGAAATTGTTGGACTTATGTTATTTTTACCGTATATCTCTCGAACAGCAACACATTTGTTAAGATCAATACAAACTATGGTTCATTTTTTACTATTATATTTTAGTTTATTATTCGTGCTTGTATCGATCTTTATCTTATTATCACCTTGTATGAACTATCCACATTATGTTAGAAATAATAGCGCTGTATCAGCTTTTATTATAGTCTTTCGAATGACATTGAATGTTATTGACATTGGTAATGCCGCTTTTTCTCGGCTTCTACTTTTTCAGCTTTTATTGATCATAGCTGTACCAATTTTTTCAATTAACTTTATAATTGCAATGATTTCGAGTACAGTACATAACACTGCCCTGTACATAGATGTGAATATCTGGAGTTATAAAAATCAGTTCCTTCTTGAATTTGAAGGGATATTGCGGATATGGCCATTTAGACAAATCTACCAGAGAATTTATGGCCAAACGTGCACGGATCTTTTTGAAATTGTATGTAAACGACGCAATTTCAATTCAACAGAGCAATACGACTACCAATTGTTTAATTTAAATAAAATGTCACGCTCCTATTTTAGTTAATAGAGACAGTTTAAATAGTATTATATTTATATCAGTCTAATTTTTCGTAATCTATCATTGTTTAACTATTGTCAGGTTTACCGTTCGGATACACTACTTTATTAGCTTTTATTATATAAATAAAACTCATGTAATTATTTAGTCTTTTTCAGGAGATAAGCTCTTTTTTTACTTTCTCCGGATTCATATTGGGAACCGAACATCGTACATAGATAATTTTAGTATCATCAAATTGGAAAAGAATAAAGGATTTTCGCATTTTGCATTTTCGCACAAATTTCTCTCTTTAGGATATTCTGTTCTTATCTGGGGAAAGGCATAGAACTAGAGGTAAAGGTCACATACATCAGGGTTGTGATTATCAAATGATAAGAAACGGAACATTTTATACCAAGTGCAAAATATATTTTTGAACAAAGAATAATAATGTCTTTATAATTCAATCATACTATATTTAAATAACATTTAAAACATTGCATTTATTAAGTTACATAGGCTACGGCAATACACAAATAACTTTTAAAAGTAAGTGTCATACCCACCCCCACATTTTATTTCAGATTTAGTCGAGTTGAAAAAATGCGAATAAATAGAACATTGTGCTCGTATGTGCATGATATATATATTTCTTTATATTTTAAAGGTACTTGGTGAACCATTGGTTCAACCAATTTGTTACACTGGATTATATAATCAAGACATAAATAATCGCAGTAGTAGCAGGTGTTCAACAACAACAGTTAGGAAAATCACGTCACCGATTAGATAAACATTCACTGTATATTGCAGGATCACGTAGAACAGAGTTTTGTACAGAGAGGGCAATTTCAGGGTCTAGATCTGCAGGAATGGCTCGATTCTTGTCCAACTGGAACAATACGTGGCAAAAAAGGCGTCTCATATAAATAAATATAACGGACACCCATAATTTTTTTTAATTGTACGATTATGCATCATCTGGTTTATACAAAGTGAGCTTGTCTCTCACTTTTTGTCTACAAATAGAATAATAAATAATTGTAATCGTGATATAGAGAAATGATTAATAAAGATGCGTAAACACCACTCCCAATTGGCACACACGGCTAGAGTATACGGTGCTAAATACCCCATAACACTGAGTAGGACGGCATTACAGTTTGAGCGGGTCTTGATGATGGTTACCATTTATTTTATTATAGAAAAAATTGGGAGACAATATTGATTTTTTATCTAGCGTCCAAATTGTGCAATGGTCCGCTTCAGTCGCACACGGCTCATGCCGCAAACATATTTTATTCCATAAAATGGCCATTATTTGAATATAATTTTTTTTTAAATAGAAATAATATTATTATTTTTTATAATATATAGATATTGATTGTGATTATTTCGTGTATTCGAGTGAAAAAACAACATGTTGGTAACAATAATTTTTTCAGGAACCGAACTTTTGAAAACAATCAATCTCTTATCACGAAAGTAAGATTGGGTCATACCGACCAAGATCCTTGTCCATAAATAACTATTTTAATTTATTGTAGCTGACTTGTCATTGTCAGCAGAGGCCAATTTGAATTATTAATATTTATGTTTTTAACTATTTTATCATAATATTTTTTAGGTAGTTCATTACAAAAAAGTTTGAGACACTTAAAATACCTGCAAAAGTGCAAACATAAATTATCAAATAAAGTCATTCTTAAGTGGCATTGTTTTTCAATATTCAACCAATTTTGAACAGAAGTTGTAGGGAAATTTAAACTATAATCTAGCGACATTGGTTTTGTTTTGGTATACATAAAAAGTACATTCTACAGTATGATATGACAGAATGAAGAACGTAAACAAATTTAGTATATTTAGAAATTATTCATCTGATAATGGATAACATATAAGATAATAATATACTAAAGGTCTATACGAAAAATATATGACATGTAACCTCCGCAATGGTGAATTTGATTGAAATAAAAGCTTTGTTTAAAAAATACGATCTGTAGAAGAATTACTTTTTATTAAACTCCCAACAAATAACTCAAAAAAGTGGATTTAAGTACATCCTAATAGTATAATGAAATAGTGTATCTAATAATATTACGAGGCTGCATTAGAGAGTATACTGCCGAGTGATCTCAAGAAGGAATTCACTGAAAACACCCGCCGGGCCGTGTCCTTGCATCGATTTCTCCCCATGCATGAATTCGCTGAGGTAAGTAGGGATGAGATTTTTCGACGTTCCACACTGCCACTTTAGCTTCCTCTTCACGCACTATTAGTATTTTATTAATTTCAATATGGAATTTTGTTTTTATATCATAGATTATATGTAAATAATAGAGGAAAATTAGTATTTTGATTTTACATCGCTAAACAATATATTAACCAAATATAATAATTGCCGTAGGATACTTTTTTTAAATAACATTATCGGGAATGCGATTACCTATTTTAACTTTTACACCTCGGAAAATTTTAATACATTAAACAATAATAATTAAAAATATTATTATTTATACTAACATTAAAAAGACTTAGAAATTCTTTATTTATTTCAGGACACTGAAAACACCAGCCAGAATGTAAACTTGGACCTAAGGTAAGGCATCCATCCAACTTGTATACCCTCATCTGCGGGGTAGTCAGATCAGGTCCAATTAATAAGATGAACTAGACTGCACAACAATGGTTACCAGATCATCGGCCTGGTCCTCTTGACTAGAAGTATCGTCACAGAGTTGGACGTCAGAAGATGTCGCTGAGAAGAAGTATCTGAGGGTTGATGTGGGACGGTCATACATTTACAAAGCAACATAAATGTTTTTAAGTAGGACTAACTTCAGATAAATTTTTTTTTAAATACTACAACTAAAAAGCATTTTTAAATATAGTAACCGTTATTTAAATTCAATTTGAGTAGTTAGATTCGTATGCATTATTTGAAAGTTTCGTGATTTTAAAAGTGCTTAAAACACATTAAATTAACCCATCGAAGTCTCCCCCCCTTCCCCCAACAAGACTACATTTCATCCAGCTGTTGAAGAACGCCACTGCCGATCCTGATGAAATTTGGAACGAGTAAACACAATTATTATTGCGGTCATTTTAGCATTATAAATAATTTTATCCGTCACTTTGTAGATCACGTGACCGTCCCTGAAAATGTTTAATTTAAAAAAATCGTAAAATTTACATTTTTAAAAATCGTAAAATGGACATTTCATAAAAATTGGTAATTTTACTTTTTTCTGATTTGCTTATAAATTTAGTTTTTACAGTATTTACATATAAATTATATTCTAAATATGTTTAGTTAAGAAGAAAAATCAAATATTCATTTATTGGCATGGGCTGCTTCAACAGCTAAAGAAAATCCAAAATTCGAAATTGTGAGATAAAAAAGTTTACTCCCAAGAATTAAATATTATTATTTAGGCAAAAATGTATGACTATTGTATAGACACACAAAATTTTGGCTTTTAAAAAGTCTAGAAAAAAAATTATGGCATTTAATGCTGTTCGGACTAGTACCGGCCGGGTGTATGTTAAAAAATTAAAATTGTTATATTGACCTCCAACTCGGATTCATGTGAAATGTTGTTCGTTCTCTTGATTGATTTAATCAGATGACCTTGATCTCAAAAATCGATTTTATGACCTGGTCCGGACCAGGCCAGATCATGTGTCACATTAAAAAATAAGTTATAAGGGCACATCACTAATTTATGCTATATTGGAACAATTATATATTTAATGATTTTGTTTCAACCTATACGCATTTGAAAGTAGAAGCATAGTACAACAAAATAAGTTTTTTTTGTAGAGAAACATATTATATGTGAACACATTACATAATATAAAGTAATTTACATACTAAATTTTAAACATTGCTCTAAATTGACATATAAAATAATTATGCTAAGTTTGTAAGTTCGATTCATCAGAGATACAATATCTATATTTTTACGTTGTCTGGATTAATCCCGATTCGGCTATGATCTGGCCAGAAAACATAGTCCACCAAAATTGTATATTTTTTTGCTACTAAAATCATTCCAAAACTTACAGACATCAAATGGCATAATTATTTGACTAAAAATTTTATTTGGTGCCAAAAAAATATTTTTCCTTTTTAGGATTTCTAATTGTCGGCCCTATGACGTCATCAACATTTTCGAATTGTATTGCCTGGAGTTACAAACATCTATTTCTGCAATATAAAGTTGATAATATTTACAAATGTGTATGTGTACAAAATTTCTCTTAAATCGGTTAATGGGGAGGATTATTTATGGAGGGTGGGAGGTACAACGTATAGAAAATCACGAGGACTGCGAAGGGATTCGTAAACAATAAGTTTTTCCTATCGGCATTTTTTGTAGATTTTAAAAAATTGTATTAGATTTGTAGAACTAAAATGCTTTTAACTCTTGAGATTAAGTGTGTCGTGTCACACTTACAACAAAACAGGGGTTTATGTAAGTAGCTGTTTGAATACACAAAGAAAATAATGTCAATATTATTTTTGTTCTGACGTTTTTAGAATTACTTTATGATTGAAAGCAAAATAATTACAATTTCACATTTAACGTTATCGCATGCACAGATTATTTTAATACAATATGTTTAAACAATATTGCGTTATGAATACACCTTCTTTTATATTTTGATAAGAATTGCATTACCTACCGTTAGAAACCGGAGATAAACAGTACGACTATAATTGTAAGTATGCGTGACATTTAAACATAAAGTTACTACTAATACCTCCATCAAATAATTAAGCTTCAATCAAATTACCTAGAATTGTAATATTATTCATCTGCATATTTGGCACATTTTATCCGTACGATATTAATCTATTATGGTATTTATACTATTTCCACTCACTCAGGTCGGTCCCACAGTTCCCTTGGCGGAAGACCCAGGCGTTGTTCAGGCAGTTCCCGGTCTGTTTGCTCATCATGGTCACCAGTTGTGACGCAATCCTTCCGGCAAAATTTTGATTGGTCAATAGCAAGATGGCTCATAAGATCTTCGTGTGATGCTTGCTCTGTTTGACAACGGAAGCAAACATTGATGGCCACCTGATTAAACGAAAATAAAACAGATATTTATTTTAAAAAGTATAGTCCGTAAAATCATATAATAATACAAATTTAAATTATATAAAAATATAATATAAAAATGAAAAAGAAGTAACTGGAATATTAACGCGTCGGTTTCACATCACATGATTGGCTGCACCTAATAAAAATACAACGTATTTTAAAGTTCATCAGACAGAGGTTACACTATGGTATTACATTTTTATATTTACAAAAGTTTGCTTTGTAGAGTATAATAATGTTTTTATAAAATGTAATTAATAGAAGGCATGAATCAAACAGTCACTTATTTGCATACAAATATTATTTTACAGAAACTATAATCAGGCTACGGCTAAACAAGTAAACCCTCTATTAATCTTCTTTCTAATGCCAGCTAGGCCTACTGCACTATAATAATAAGAATAGCGAATAAATAAGATATAAACATATTCAAATTATGGGAGAGAACATATTTTTATGTCAACAGCCTTACAATATCAAAATATAGGTACAAAATGTCACTAAACTTTGGCTGCACACGTCAAATTATTGTAGTCAACCATTCAAGTTTTTTTATTTAACGCCGACGGTGTATTAAATATAATTACTTAATATGCTTACAAATAATTAAACTCTTAACAGCAGAAAAGTTTATATTAAATACCTAAAGAATTTCTAAGATGTTTCAGTGTGGTTTGAAGAGGTTGCTAATGAATTAGTCGACTAATGCATCTAACGGATACTGGACACCACAAAGGGTATCATTAAAACCTTTACACACAATAACCGTTTTAGACAGATATTTCAATTAATCAAAAATGTAGATTTTCTAATATAGCTGATACCGTATTGATGCTTACTTTATTACTTAAGTAAGCGTTTAGTAATTACTCGAGATAATAAAACTTCTGCTACATCTGAATAGTAAAAAAATATGTCGACATACCACACATTGGCAAAGTAAGAATACCCTTGCTTGTTTATCATTAATAAATCTTATATAAATTAATAAGTAATAGCGTACAGATGACTACTTCTAAATGAGGTATATAGTAGTACGAGGCCGGATGTTGAGTATAATTGGTTCTCTCGCTCACTCATAAGTACAACTAACCTGTTATTATTTCATTGTACAGGGTGTCTCAAAATATACGCAGAATATTATAAGCCGGTTATCATTAATCGCACACCACACCATAACTCGAGGTGCGTACCAATTATGCGTATATTTTTGAGACAACCTGTATACATAGATATGAACAAGACAGGGTGAAAACGGAAAACGATACGAATATAAATTGCTGAGATAGAAAATGTATAAACTGAATATTTCTTCATAAAAACACTTTTCCTTGAAACAAACTAGTTAGCTAATATGGTGAAAATATTTTGTTTTTAAAAAAGTTTATTGTGTTCATAACATTAGTATTAAACTCATATTATAGTATATAATAACAGGTCATTAGATATACAAATACACTACATTGGACAAGTTGACAATTATCTAAAAACACAACTACTGTTGACTTCCATAGAAAATCGTGTAACTTCTACATAAATAACAAAAAAATAATCGATCGATGAAGATTTTCGTCCATATAGTTATATGT
This sequence comes from Coelogynopora nodosa, assembly GCA_034780555.1. NCBI lineage: Eukaryota > Metazoa > Platyhelminthes > Proseriata > Coelogynoporidae > Coelogynopora > Coelogynopora nodosa. The sequence continues at coordinate 17,544 of JAUZND010027404.1, forward strand.
TATCTGATTGAGACGTCTTAGTTTCAATGTTTCGAAATATTTTAATGTAAGACTCAGGGTTAAATTTAATAGGATAATCTAAATCTTATCAATAAGTTATAGCTGGATAGTTACAATAATTGTAAGTCGGTGCTTATTATAACAAAAACCATAGAAAGTAAGATTTCATTGGCTTACCTTTCTTCGAATGAAGTTGACAAGTTTTAGAAGATCGTAGAAATCGAGCAAATGTTGCGATCGAATACTGTTCATCGAGAAGTTGTGCTCGGCCTATTGAGCAAGTTAGAGGAGGAATTACTAACATTTTAATAACTATAATAGACGGTAATAATGTCAATAACGACAAAATTGCCTTTATCTCAAAAGAAGTTATCGAGAAAAGTACGTCACTAATCATTTTGAAATAACTTTAAAATATTGCTATTATTTTTTCCGCACATTTTCTGTTGATGTAAGATAAGTAGATCAGTTTACAGGTAGTTAAATACAATTATTAATAATGAATCTTAAATAGGTTATGTCTTCACAGTTGCATATTAACAACGTTATAGATTATGTAGCTTTCCCCACTTACTTAAAGCTGATTTACAGTCTAGCATACATTTTTGTACGACATAAAAGATAAAATATACTAATTAATGATTTTACAAAATTTACTTTATAAATATCCCTCCAAACAGTATATGAATATAAATAAAAACAGTAAATGATTATATTATTGAAACAAATATTCAAATGAATAATATTATTTTTTTAAAGAGAGCGCAGTGTGTATAGTATAGCAACGTTAAAACAAGTCCAGACTAATTAACAAAACATTGTTAAAGTTTAATTTCAAAAAACAATATATACTTTATTGTTATTAATATTAACAGATATAACAAAGATAGGTTACTTAGGTTAACCATGGCAACAATACATCATTCAACTGATGATTAACAATTTTGCTTGTGAATAACGTTTATTCCATTTCGAGCGCAATACATTATATTTAGTTTATTTGTCCTAATTGATATAACAAACAGACATATAAATGTGATCATTCCATATTTGATGTTTTCGACATTGGCGCGGCGTCATGAGCTAAATCAAAGAAACCGAGATACGGTAAACAAATAGAACACCAAACGATAACATATTGAATTGAGTAAACTAAGCAATCTGCGCTTTCTATTATTATATTAATTCTATCATTTAAATTGTAAATTTTTTTTTTTCAATTAAAAAATTCATCACCTCTTAGACCTAAATTAATTTTATCACCCATACCTACCTCCATATGCGCCAGTACCTGTCTCTCTGTCGGAGAACCAAACTCGCAGAACAGACAAACGGTGTTATCTCGGAGAAGACTTACTTCAGTTTCCTCTTCTTCTATCCTGGGGAAGATTTTAAACGATCGAGGGAGAGAGAGAGGGGGGGGGGTGTAGAGGGCAAATCAAATCACCCTTAATATTCAAATTGAGAGTTTCGTATACATTTTGAGAATTAAATAAGTGTTAAATATCTCTAAGTTGTATTGATTTTTTTAAATTATGACTTTAGACAAATGATGGCGTCATTGGCGATAAACCACGCGACGAATGTTGGCAACTTTCATGAGGATAATGTGTTAAAATTTCAAACTAAACAGTGCAATACTTTTAGAATTACAGCCGATTAACAGTTTATGACATATTATATTACATTTTAGCTTTTCTTTTTTACTTAGCTTATTTACTGTCCCATTGTTTAATAAATTAACCCGAATAAAATTGTATGCTAAAAATGTTCTACATTTTTAAGTTAAAAGTGTTTTACTAATTTTATTTAAACATAATTTTAATATTTGTCTTGAAGATATTATAAATAAAATATTAGAAATCGGAACGTGCTGACAAGTGATTACACTTTTTATTTTTTATAATAATTAGTAATTACCATAAAAAATAATTAGAGAAAGTGTTTAAATTATATTTCTATAAATAAATAACACGTAAATTTTAATATATTAAATAAAGTTTAATACAAGCGAATATAAAGAGATAGTATTGACTTCATTAATAGGTTTGAAAGTAATTTAAAATCAATTAAATTAAATAAACAATAACTACAAAATGAAACAGCGAAACTCACTCTTCTTCACTTTGATTCAAATCTCTGGAAATAAAAACCATTTAAATTAATAAAATGAAAACTTGGATAAAACACTAATTGCAAAAATATTAATGATAGAATTTAAAAAACAATTGAATAGGTTTGCTAAGTACAATTTTTCAGTTTTGAAATAATCAATTTAGTTTTTCTGTTTTAACAGTAATAAATTTATATAAAATAGTTTTATAATTAAATTTCATTACTATTTTATGCCATTTAAATATAGTAATATAACTAAAACTGTTACAGAATTTTTTTATCAAATATGTAAATTTGTAGCTAATTAGGACAGTTTTGCTATAAACAACAGAGAATCAAATCAAAAAGTTAAACTTTGTTGAAATTTTATTAAAAGTTAGATTTGAAAAGTATTGATTATTCGGCAAAATATTTTTCATAATTACTAAGAAAGGTATTCATACAACATCTAAATTCACAACATGGAAAACAAAATCATTATTTTATAGTTTATTCCATTTTATTTGTTGAACTTAATTTCAGAGCCTACATCATAATAAAGCATCATAGGACAACTTGTTTTAAAAATACTAATATTTGAATAAGTGTAAAATAAGCTTAAATCTGATTAAATATAGTTAAAATTAAAACCGACAGTATATACAAACAATTAATAGAACAACTTCACAAAAATTAGAAGCTGAAAGAATTAAGTCGCTAACCATACACGACATAATCAATAAACTTGTTCAAAGGAAACTCACAATTTCCTCTTTGAATAATGTATAATTTGAAACAAAGCGAAATATTAGTCTTCTCAGGCAACAGTATTGATCAACAGTTTACACTAAGCGCGCTTATTAATGTAAACAAGTCGTATTTATTTTTATAAAAGCTATATAGAACAGATCTGGTAAATATTTGACTTCTGATTGAATAAAAAGTTACGCAAACTTAAATAGGTTGTTGAAATCACACAACTCAAAACATGTTTAGAAGTAATTATAGTTTATACCTCCAAACCTTCAGGTATTTTTTACTATTTTAACTAACATTAAACTGTTTAAGCAACTCACGATTCTATCGCAAATTCTCGTTCCAATTGAGGATCATATTCTTCCGATATGGTGTTCCAGTCTTTTCCAAGTTCCTAAAAGCAAAAAATTACTATCGAATAAGGTTGAAACAAGGTCGTACCTCAGTTTATTTATACCTACGTTAACATAACAACTAAATCTGAAATTCAGTAAGACAATTCTGTACATTTATATAACAATTTCATATAAAAATATTTATGTATAGGGTAACCAACATATCAGCACTATGTAAACAATTACATTCAAAAATATATTTTTTAAAACATTAACGCTTCCAATATAGTTATGAAAATTATCAATCAGAAAACAAAAGATTAAACGATCGATTAAGTACGATAAACAATAGATGTTTTTGAAATCATTTATTTACAATGTATTTGTATATGTTAGATGTTGCCCGCTTGGAGAATAATTTAATAATTCAAATATTATTCATAAACCGCTATCGTCATCTGTATCAGTATTGTTGCATGACTTGATAAAGAATTATAATTTCCAAATCTTAAATCGCATCTTAATATAAATTCATTATGCACCCAATTATATCTATTTGTAGAGCTTCAGTGTTTAAAAGACCCAGTTAATACAAAAGCAACCAAAATGAGCATTTTAAAATACGAAGACATTAGAGAAAATATTATATTATGAACCAACCTTCAACTGAATATGAAATAATTTAATATATAGGTAATTGCCGCTTACCAGGTAATTAACCAGATAAAATTTATCGTAGAAATTATTGCTCGACTTGAGACGCTTATGGAGTTTCTTGCGCATGTGCTCCTTCAGAACTAATTTGTCTTTGAATATTTTATCACAATACAAACACTGTAACCTGTAAAAGGAAGTGAAGAAAAAAAAGCATATTCACTATAGAAAAACAGTTCAATGTCAGAGATCTAATGTTTTTAATCTATCATGTATATGTATTGCATGACAATACGAAATGTTTGGTGTTTAGTTGTTACATGTTAAGATATTAAAAACCAGGAATGCATTATATTATTTATAATATGTAAATTTTATAAAATGATAACAATTGGAAATTTTCTTTTTAAATTAAAAAGAAAATTGTTTAAAATTCATTATTTAATGAAAACACATACTATAAATTCAATCAAAATTCTCCAAGACATCATAATGTTATATGCATCCTAAGAGCAACATTTATTCTCCAATACGAGATCGACAATAAAAAATATTCAACGTTGTGAATTTAATTAAATTTAATTACTTATTGCGAAAATTAAACAAAATATACATAATTATAGAGTAGTTAAAAAAAAAACTCATGTGCAATCTTATGTATACAAAATAGCACAAAAAGAGCAATATAATAAGATATAGAAAATGATCACAAATTCAACATACGAGTCCAACTTGTGGTGAAGATGATCCAATAATTCGTTGATATAAACTATAACAAATAAACAAATGTGAAAGAATTAGGAATATAAACAAGAATCATCATAAGAAAATAACTTACCAATATTGTCTGGATTGCCAATATGAAACCCGTGTTCTTCACTCATATGGTTCAAAATATTTCGTCTAAATATAGTTCAATATGAAATTATTTAGATTATTATTTACATGGTAAAACATCATGTGACTAGCTTGTAATGCTTTAGGACTAATTCATTAATTTAACTATTTTGGTAATACTACAAAACTTTTTTTAATAAGCTGGCCGTTATTGAAATAAATAGATAAATATTATAAACATTATAAATATTATCAAAATAGTTATTAACTGAAATAAATTGAAATATTTATTCAGCATATACGTCATAATTTATTTTTTTAAATTCTAGTAATTTACACTACATGAACGTACCATGAAAATAACATTTACAATTTTTGCAAATGAAATTATTTTAACAAAATTTTCATATGGCCATTTCGTAATTAATTTAGTTTTTTTCACAAAAAGTTAATTTTTATTTCTAAATTAGTAAAATGATAAACATTTAAACGATATAAACACAATACCGTTAAAATAGTAAAGGTTACAACACAAAACAGTTAGATAGCTTAACAATAAATGTTAAATATAGTTACTATTGCCTTCTATATTAAGGTTAAAATCATTTGTCATCGAACTATAGGTCAATAGTGACACATTCATATTCAAGTGTTATGCTCACTCTCTAAAAGAATTATAATTCTGCTTTCTTTGCGAAGGTGCATGCATCCCTTCCCCTGATTTGCTTGTATGAACGTGAGTATGTTATAGCTGCCGTGGAGGCTGCAATTCAGGGAGTAGTAAGGTCACGTTACTACTGATCGCAGTATAGTATTCAAATAAGACGTGGTGCTATTTGATGGATGTGGATGAACATAATATGTCATCAACAGATCTGATATTCTGCATTAAAAGAGGTTGCGGTAGATACGACAAATATTCATGCATGGCATGAAGAAATTATATAGAAGTACTTATTATACGTCTGAATCAAAGGTGCCTAGCTCCCGTTGTCAATACCCGAAAAATGAAGTCCACGTGTATATACTTCTTAAAATGCAAGGAACTTCTTTTCCATTGTCGATCGAAAAACTTTTGTTTCCTTTTGACCCTTTAAAATTATTAGGTTTCATATGCCTGTCATAATATTAATACTATTTCACCTCCACGAATGTTTTATTTAGAAATTCGTGAACCAAAAGATATTGCTACAAAAATTGACGAATTGCTTTTCTAATGCATTGGATATCCATCGGATATGCAGTCAAAGTAGTGTCATGATCAACAGTTAAAATTCGATAAGTCATACTTAACTAAACTGGCCTCCATAGAGTTTTCTATATGTTTTGTACAGTCTCCGACAAAAGTATGGAACATTTTATAAAAATGTATTTTTTTAAGAAAATTTTTATTTTCTCGAAATATTACTCTTAGTAGTGTAATTATGTATGTACTAATTGTATACATAGAATGTAATTACACTATTAAACACTTTA
>JAUZND010027415.1:0-23693 GCA_034780555.1 Coelogynopora nodosa
TCATAATCTATTTTTAGAAATGAGTCATCAAGGTCACGGGGGGGAGGGGGGTTATGCAGAAAGAGATGTTCCATACTACTCATATATCCACAAAAGTCTGAAAATGGTTTTTAAAAGGTCTGGAATTCAGTTATGTAAAATGCGTATGAACCCTGCGCTATATTATTATAGTGTCATTATCCTTACCTCGGATACTTTTAGCCTGGTCTGGGTTTAGTTTGAGAAGAGCCAGAATTTGTACCCTTTTTTCAATCTTTGAATTATCACCGAATTATATCAGTATGTACATTGGTTTAAAAATCACTTAGTATACATTCTGGTTACGCTGTGACTGTCTGCTTGAAAATTGTTGTAGATACTGTAACTTATTTAAGTTATTTACTAGATAAACTGCGAATTTAAGGTATATAAAGCTATGCGATAGTATCTAATTCTCTATACTGGTTCAAGTATATCGACCTACTGCTAATGTTTTTTATAATATAAATAGTGTATCTTCACTAATTTTATAATTTATGTTCGTTTTCAATTGTCTCATGGCGTGTCACGATAATGCGGTTACTTTGGACACAGATTATTTGATCACTTTTTCGATAATTTCTTCTCCTTTAGTTGCTTTACCGCATAATAATACCCGCTCGTCGAAATATTACACCTTTTTCAATTCTGTACCGATATACTGTGAGTCATCAATAGTTCGGCTGGACGTTGATATCTTACTTCTTGTAGACCCTAGAGTCTCGGTGTACAACCTAAATTGCGGTCATACGTTCTTGACACCAAGTAACCTACTGAAACAGTACAAAGTGTTTTTAAAATATGTTTCTGTTAAATGCATAACGATACCGGATATGCATAATCAACACTGATCTCATGACATATTACGTAAAACGCATAGCTAGTAATTCTGACTTCTTGAGGTTTCTTCCTTGTCGACTAGATTCTGAACTATGCATCGCAGTTATACACTATAGTTTACTTGTACTATCTTTGTGGGGATGTATATTCTATGTTGACCTCTGTTGTTTGTTATTTTGATATTAAAGTGAGCAGGCACAATGTTAAATCATTACTTTGACTGTGTTGGTGCTTATATAATATATATAGATAAAGTGATGTTTAGTTTAATTTAATTACGTCCTGCCCATATTTATATAAAATTACTTAAATTTATTTGGTGATTATATTGGCGCAATAACTGTAATTTTCCATGTGTTGTTTGATTATTTGGTTATAGCTATTTTCAGTGTATTTTACTAATTTAATTTACTGCATAATTTTTAATTTTATTTATTGTTGGAAATTTCGTGACACATTATTATGTTTGAGGTAAAAATTTGATAAGTTACGATTTTTAAAATTTTACTTAGATTATGATATCATTGCTGTCATTACAAATGTAAGCAGTCCTGCATTTTATTTTTGTAGCCAATCTAGATAGTTTTAGATTTACAATTAAATGAGTGTACAGCCATTTTTGAAGTCGACGCATTTGCATTGAAGAATTGAAGTGTACTTAAGCCACTGTTTTCAGAAGGAAATTAACGTGAGAACCGCAATTTCTTTATAGCCCTGTCTTATCCTGTTATCCCAATGCTCATTATACATTTTCATCGCATTGCACGCAGACCCTACCCTTCTTTTCCATTAGAATTGCCTTTTCTGGCTGCTCTTTACTAATAAAATATCGGATCATCCTCTCACTCGGTGCCTTCTCTGTTGCGAGTTGTACCGATTAAATCTCAGTCGGCGGTTACAAGTACGCCTGATCCCCCTATAATTCTACCCCTGATAGTTTCGTACTATAGTGTGAGAACCCACAACATATCCCTGATATGACACATACAAAACCTATGCTCATGGTGACAGCGTGTCTGGAAAGTCTGCAAATTTGTGTAGTCTGGATTTTTTGTTAATGGCAATTTATTTTTAGTGTGTAATTATATGAAAATTTAATTTTTGCACTTCTGCGATTTTTTCAAATTGTATGTACTGAAAAGATTTTGTTTTGTGTGTTCTGGGTATGGCATGAAACTTCATCCTTACATAGTGTTTCCGAAATTATAATACAATAATTAATTATAAATTTAAATGGGAATGAATGAGTTGTATCCGTTTACTTCAACAATTTATTAACCTCTTACAACTAAAATATATAATCATATTTGTATGTGGCCATTGTCAAATACGCATTTACAGTGTTTCACGTCTCCATGCATTACAATGTGTAGTACTAATATGATGTGTTTGCATGTAGTATGAAATTAAGTCGTACATAATTTTTATTTACTGAAAATAGTATTTTTTATTTGAAAATCCTATTTTGCACTTTAGAAATATTGCATTTTGTAAAAAGATCTTTTATTATATACGAATAATGATATTAAGTACCTATATATATGCATTATTAGTCATATAACCTCAACATATCTACGTTGTTATAATGTGCATTCGAAGATTTGTCTGGAAATAAATGTAATGCATTTTCCGCGCGAGCACCTTGTAATAGAGTCTGCCTGTCTTCTCTCCTCAGGAATGACCGCTGCGCGTCGGAAGGGGACCTCCTCTCGACTAACTTGTACGTTCATTCGGGTGGGGAGAGCGCACAGGAGGTCGGCTCTGTGGACCTGCTCACCAACAGTTTGAGCCCAGTCCCTTCCATCACGAAACACAGGGGTTTTCAAGTGAGCTGCTGAGGGAAGGTTTATGAGGCGCTTCCCTGCTTCCATCCGTGCTTTATTGTTTACTTCCTTCTTTTCTCCCGTCTTTTGTAAGGCAGGAAAAGTAGTAAAGCGGCTATGGATTAATACTTTGTTTGATATTTCAGTATAATATATTATCTTGAAATACGAATTAGTTAAAAGCTATAAAATGTTTGTTGTTACTCATAATTTATATGGTACTTCAAATTCTTGCGCTTATATTTAATTCATGATTATATCATAACATATGTTAATTTGACCACCTTAGCGATAAAGTATATTGTATCGAGTTGCCCCCACACGACGTATAGTACTTAAAAATGTCGTAAATATTTATTATTAACTCTTTTTATTTAAAACTTGACATTAGAAATAATACTAGCTCTTCAGTTAAAACTTGTTGTGGCTGGTGATGCTATGATATAAATCATATTTGATAATAGAGAAATAAATCCCGGTGATATCAGGTAATTGTATTACAATAATATATAATTATGTTTCAATATAATTTGAAATAATGTAGTAGTAAACAACCATCTTAGTAACATTATTCATATTTTTTTACCACTCGATTTCTAATTTAGTATGACTTGCATAAAAATCCATAATAGATAATTGACAGCAAAAAACATCAATTAGACGGATAGTACTTATCAGTTCCCCAGCAACCTTAATAGTTGAACTTGAGCGTACTTAGCAACCAACCTGGTGTTCTCTGTCTCAGTCTGTGATAATGTGATTCATACTGAATATTTCATGCCGGCACCTACCCACGAAACCTATTTATTATCTCTGTCAATACAGGCAAACCCGTATTGCCTTGTGTGTTTTACACCAATTTCTTTTTTCCATTTAGAACTAGTATACAGGGTATTTTTGTAACCGTTAAATGTGTTAGATCACTATATCTGTATGTTATGTAGCATATTGTTAGTACAATATGCACTATTGTGTGTGATAAGTAGCTGCAACTGGAGCTAATGCCGCGATAGTGTTTTTTGGTTGAAGGGATAGACATTAACTTTAGATGTTTAAAATAAATTTTCCGGTTCTTAATTTAGATTCCTTCTGGCATTATTTAGATATACACTGATTTTTACTTGTATTGATTTATAATTCAACTTTTAACTTTTTAAACTTTTGCTTACTTTTTCATCGAAATAATTTATCAATAATTCTTAATAGACAATTTTTTCCAGCTATTCAGCACAAGGAGCCTACAGTGGCATTACTCTATATCGCGCTGTCTCTACCTTTGATTTTGAATTATTTAACACTGATTACAATACCTAGCAGTGTGTGTTCTTATAAATAATTCTCGTTGAATAGTTCCCAGTATTATGAAATAAAGGCCTATTCTTTTATTATAATATATTAACAAATGTTATTACTATAATTTTATGAATTTGCATCCATGCATATTTACGGGATTTCGGCTCTTAATACAATTCAATAATTGATTAATAACTTTCGTGAACTGTATGCCGCAAGTAGCCTATTTTATTTAACTGCTTTAAACGATTTAAATGTATTGAATGAGTTTAACATTGATGTCATATCAAGACAATTGGATGAAAAAATTTAACAATCCGTCATCAATTCGCTGCTACAAGGTCCAAGTGGCCTAAGCGCCATTTCAGTTTTGTTCAGAAGAAGCAAAAAACTACTTTAATTTTGAACATTTGGATTTCTATTTTAAGTTTTAAAAAATACAATTGTCGTATCAATTCCAAAATAATAGGGCTTACAACAAATATACTTTGTATTCTATTCATACATAATGTCGCATACAACAAAACTACTGTCGCTTACAACAAATAGTCCTGGTAGGGGTTCAACCAGAAATTGTCGCTTACAACATATTAACTGTTTATAGAAAAAATATATCGCTCCAAAACTTGGACACACGTTAGACCATATAATATTGATAATAATTAGGAAAAAAAAAAATTTTTTCGAAAAATGGCGCTTTGGCCACTAAGACCTTGTAGCAGCGAATTAGAAAATTCCTTATATACACAATCTTAAAGCGCTTTTTGAATAATTTAATAGATATTTATACATAATAATTTTTAGAATAATTTTGAGTATACTTTATCACATTGTCATTGATTTTGTTTTTAGCAAAGCCTTTTATTTTTATCTATAAATAAGAAGATTGAAAAGTTTTAATCTTTATTTTAATTATTTACACTCTTATTTATTAAAAGATAAATACTATTAATAAGGATAATATGCAAATTAATAAATTCCTCTATATATACTAACTATAGTTAATACAAATAAATGAATAGATTAATTAAATTATTCGGCCATAAATAACTGTTGATTTATAAATATTTAAACAATTAACCAAGTGTATGACATCAGTTAAGACCTGATTGTCTAAATTTCAATAAAATTAAAAAATATATTTAAAATAAGTATACATAAATAGGATAAAGTGTTTTGAGGTGAGTTAATGCAAAAAGCAGTTGTATTGAAGGCTTCACAACTTCCAAACTGTTTTACACACAGTCCGATTGCTGTTTTCGATGCTCAGACCAGTATAGAGAGGCCCCTGTAAGGATTTTAAGAGTAGCTTACAGATAAGTCTCTTTCTCTGTGTTGGTCTATCTCCTTGTTGAACAATTCTGATTTTTTGGGCAGGTTACCATACAAGATTTCATTGTATATACAATTGCTGTATGTTATAATTCATTCAGTAAGAGAGTGTTGCAACAGTTGAGCATGTTTTTTAGGTGGTTTAGGGCTCCTGGTCTCGACTCCATAAAGCCATTTTTATATGGCTCATAGTATTACAAATAAAATTGTATAAAATTCAACATTATAAAGTGAGGTATCATCGTGATTTTTTTGATTTAAGGATTTTTGTCTTAAATCTTACAAAGGTCTCGTGGCTCCTCATCACCCAACAGTCTGTTTGAGAGAGGTAACGCTGTTTCATTCACTTCGACGAAGTTATCAAATGATTCTCCAAATTGGGATGCGGACCTGATGTAGCGGTTGTGGACAGGACAATACCTTCCAAGTGGATGTTATCGCCTGCTAGCTTAAGCCTCATTAATGGAGAGTTTGTGATCTTCTGTCGTTGGCCAATAGATCATAAATTCTGCATGTGACTATTCTGCTCTGAGTAAAAAGCGTGAATGACATTATCTCTCTCTTATAGAGTATAGCTAGAAATGGTCTATATTACAACCTTTTCTGGAAGGTCATACTAACTTCTTTAGGACTGGTATAGAAAAACGTTTCATCACTATTTTCAAAGGTATAACATTAATGTATACAATCATCCACTTTTACCGGAAATATTCATAAAAAAGCGTACATAATTTCATTCAAATTAATTTACATTTTTTAATATGGTCAAACCATATAATAAAAAGACATTTAAGTATTGGAAGGAGTGTTTTTAAAAACAGTTTACTTTCAGTGTAAAATAATACAGCCGCTTTTTGGTAAACGGTTAGTATGCCAGTTAGCTATTAAATATAGTTTTAGGGAGCAAGTTAATGAACACGAATTATTTAATTTTATAAAATAGAACCATTTTCTTTAAAATAAAGTTAATAATAATAAGTCTGTTTCGAAATTATGTGGCTTATATCACAAGATATCTACTCTGGAGTGTCTTATAATGGTACTTGGATACACTATTTCAAGACAAAATATAACATTTTTATCGTCGAACTTGTAATTCATACAGTGAATTGCTTATTATTATTTTGGAATATTGAAAGAAAATATGGTTGCATAGCTTAAATTGCCTCATGAATTACTTATGCTGTGTAGTCATATTAAATGGCATACACATACTGAGTATTCAGTTAGATGTATAGCAGAATTTAACTGTCCGGAAATCAGTTGGGTCGAGTTTTTCTAGTAGTTCACCGTTCATATCTCAGAAACAATAAATTTCATAGTGATGTCCTTGCATTCTAGTTAGTTTACTTAGTCAGATTACTATTATAGCAGATTGATAATAGGTGTTTCAATCGTAATTTTTAACAACATATATTTAATATCTGTAGTTTATACAGTCTATTGTTCAACATTTTTACTAATGAATTGAATTGTGTGGAATTTATAGATAAATACTTAACATATATTTTAGCCTATACATTATACGCATGTCATAATAATCAACTACCTACCATTGATATATATAGTGATATATATTATCTTTAATGAAACAAATATTTGAGCATTATGTATTTTAACTATAGACGAGTGCATTTCATATTAGAAGTGAAATAGGTTGAATTAGTCCTTATTTAAACTTTATCTTACTATTTTGATGCCAAAATTACTAAAATCTGATTGAATAGTGAAAAATCATATGCACACCATTTGACATTCATAATGTATTTTTTTAAATACTTTAGAAGATAAGATGAATGATGGCATCATTAGATCACAAATCGATATTTGAGATAATACCCATTAACAGTTAGTAGAACTGATAAGGTAAATAATGTAATATAGCATTACCGGGGCGGCGAGAGGTGAATATTCCCATAACTGAGAGGCTATTATTTCAAATATGGAAATTGTCATATATGATTAATATGAAACTTGTAATTATTTTTTAATGTTCACAAATAATTGATCACATGACGTCATGCAGTGTCTGACGTCATGATTTGTCTAAACCAATTATATTAATTAATTGTTAATATTAATTTATTGTTATTGAATATATTCAAAAATCTAATTAACATTATACTTAACTTATTCTTAGCAATTGTATGAATTTCACGCAACAATATAAGTCATTTTATGGTTTAAATCAATTTATTATTAAGCTTTCTAAAATATCAAAACAATCAATAGCATTCTTTAATAAACGATAACTATTTTTCCATTCTATATGGAAAAAGATATATTAGAAGTACAACTTTACAGAAGGTACAGAAAACAATTGCAAAATTATCATTGTTTGCACAGATGAAACTGGCAATATTGTTGAAGATACCACTGAAATGAATATCAACTTTTGGTGTTATTTGGTCACATGACGATTTAGATAATTCAGTCATTGATTCCATTTGAGTTACAATGATGATTTTTGCTTTTTTAGAAATGGATTCAATGGTCACATTACTTTTACTACTTCCTCGTTGAAGAGCTGTTGACATTTCTGCATGTTGAGAGTCCCGCTTTTTACGATTGTAACGTTCCACGCTGAGCGGATTCTTATGACCAGTAAAATTGCAAACATCTACATTGATGTACCCATTTTCATGTAGAAAGTAACATACGTTACACTAATGTAAGGGTTTCTGTAGCGGCGACAAAAATTGAAAGATTCACATTAGCGGCGGTGAAAGATTCGACATTAAATTTTCAACAGTATTTTTCCAATCTTTTGTTTCGGAGTGAACCATGAAACTTGTTTTGAAGATCCCCCTTTAGCTGGTTTCAGAAATAAGTGATCACTCTCACTAATCATCTCGCTATATAATAACCAAGCTGCCACAGAAACTCTTCAATATTATCTGAATAAAATCTGTAAAAATAACTACGAATTTTCTGCATGGTTGGCTTCTAAATGATAAAATAGCCAGTATTTTCCTTTAACAGAGCTAATGTTTTGTATTTTGCTACCATAACTTTTAACATCGTATTTGAATGATAAAATATGGGATCTAATATGATATTCACTTTCGGCTTGTTAATCAAAAAATACAAATGGATTGCTGCCCGTATAAAAACTAGAGAAGCTGGTGAATTCAGCTTCCCATCAATAGTCTTTAGCCTACTGTAAAAGCAGCACAAATAATTGTCCAGTATTTTGGACGGAATTTTCAACATATCCTCACAAAGGTTGTTAGAATTAAGAAAGTTTCTAAGACGTTCAATTGCTTTCTCCGTTTGTTTGGTAGAAGATTTTGGAGTAAACTCTTTTTCCATGTCATTAATCTGTTTTGAAATCTCGTCAGGTATGTCAATAGACTATTCATTATTCAAATATTCTAGAAAGCTATTAGAAAATTCATATAAATATCTTTTAGTTGATTCATTTGTGACAAAATTTAACATCTCCGTATCCATTCCCGATTTCATATTACCCGGTACATTATCTAAATTAAGGGAACTCAAATTGATGTCTTACATCAACATGAATGTAAAATATATAAATGACAAAAACTGTAATCAATGTTAAAATTCAATTAATTATTAATTAGTTTTTTTATCTTTTAATGTAGCGCCCATTTTTTACTACATTGTTGCACGATTTTGAAGCTTTAGATTTTAAAATTTTAAAATTTTAGATTTTTAGATTTTAGGTACAATAGCAACATCCATCGATAATTCGGGCATCAATGCATATTATAATGTCTCAAAAATATGCATTGATGCCCGAATTAACGATGAAAATATTGCTACATTGTTAACAATCACAAAACACTTTTATTAATAAAATATACTTTATGTGCGACAATTATCAATAAACTATTTCAATTTTAAAATGTTACTTTGATGATAATACCCTTTTTATTGATTTCGATATTGCTACAAAAACATTAAACAACACTGGAAAAGCCTTTGTTCTAGGAATAAAAGATCGATTGATGACGCCATAGGTACCAACTCTCGTGACCAATTTGTTTTAATCTTCATAATCCATATGTAGCTCTTTTCTGATAATTTCAGCTCAATAGGATGATTATTTCTTACGGTAGAGTTTATGCAAGAATATGGATGTATTTTTACCACCCCCTTGGAAGTGCTACATACTGTTCCGAGTTTACTGTTGACCGTGTTTACTTTTGGAATAAATTTGAGATAAATCAGTTAGTTCATAGCAACATATAGTAATATATAGGCCTACTGGAATTCTCGCCTTTTTTAATTTATAACTCTTCTTTTCCATAAATTATTCATGCAATCAATATTCCTATTATAGTTTTGCTTCAGATACATTCAATTATAAATGGTATATGTAAAAAATGTTAAAATATTAAATTGAGTTTATATTTAGAATGAACATTGTCATCACATTTAACATAACTGAAACCAGTTCTGATAGATTTTACAATTAATTATCGTTTTTTCTAGTCTAATTAACTATCTAATGATTATAATTAATATGACATTTGACTGAACATTATACCACGTAAACACTTTATTTGACCTCACCAGATCGAATAATAATAAATTTATTGATTTATTAGAATTATACTTACATGGCAATGGCATTATTTTGCGTTGTTCACAAATTGAAATATGTGGTTAAATACTTACATTCTTTATTGCTTATAATGTAGCCACATAATCAATTGTATATATAAAGTATGAATGAATGACAATTTTTACATTTATCGAACTCAATTTTATAAATTCATTTGCTCTCTTTTGTCTTAGAATATCAGTAATACGTATTATAGTCTGTGTATGACAGGTGTATGAGTAATTGTTTATAAGTGTTTAAAGTTTCTACTAATTGAAATATTAATACAAAAAAGTTTCAAGTAACTTAGAAAAAATTATTCACAAATTTTGTTATAAAAATTACCTTATCATTAGTGTATATATATTACTTATTGATATCATTGTGTTCCAATAATGGTGTCGCATTTAATATATAGAAAGTAACTATATTTTGTATTTTAATCTAAACTTAATTTAAGGATTTGTCTTAAATGTTTCACTTCAATGTAAAAATTAAGCCACACACTCTTTTTTGACAAATATATTTGTAATTCAAACTTACATTTTGTCAGTCTTTTCTTCCCAATAAGATATCTCTCCAGAATCGGAGCTCAAAATTGTCCTGAAAATTTTGTGTAACAGATTTTCTTGTTTAGCAGATATAACATAATTTCTGATATGGATTACCAAACAATATTGTATCCTATTATATTGGCCAACTACTGGCTTCTTTATGTAGCATTATACTGTGGGAGATTGAAAGCAGGAGACAGCCATAGCTGGCATTGTGTTGCAACAAAGCGCACACACCCAACCAATTATGAGGCAAACTATTCTTTCGGGTGTACATCTTCTTGGTTACCTTGGCAATGCGCCTATAGATTATATTGTCGGAATATATATATGTAGCCTATTCGCTTCACTTGTGCCTGCCTATACATTTCTCGAAAAATCGTTGGCATGTGGTATTTGCGCGCGCACATACAAAAGGGTGAAGTATACTGTAGATACAGTCTGTATACACTGTGTAGATAAAGGAAAGTATGCTTTCATTCCATTGTGTTTCGTGGGAATTGAAGTACATCAATACACGGCAGCTGATATTTGCCACATTATATAGATGGTATTCTTCAGTTGACACTAATAAACGGTGTTTACAACTACACAGGTTGGGTTTGTGAGTTTCGATTCAGACCGAGGTTGACCACAAACCCTTTTTGGATTATTGTTATTGTCCTTCACTTTTGTGCTATATATGGAGGCTTCTTCAGATAACACAAGTGAATTTAAACCAGTTATTGTACGGCGATTGGTTGTTACAGGTGGAAACAAAATGTTCAAGGTAAACTATGCCTATATCATTAAATTTAACAACTGATCGTTTGTAATAACTAGATTGAGTGCAGTGTATATAATATATTTCTATACAACCAGATTTTGTGAGTTTCTTTGTTATTTTCATATTAATGAGAACCTTTTATTTGGAAAGTATTATTTTATTGTAAAATCGTTTCGAAATCTGTGTCAATTTTTGTGTAAATTTTGTCAAATCGGTGGTATCCTTGGATAGGAGAAAACTCTCTCCTCAACGATGTGTTAATATTTGTTGTTGTTTTATATTATGTTTAAAATTACGTTTTTTAAAGGAAGAATTGATATAACTTTTACTATCTTATAGTTTTAATAAAAACTTTAATCTGGAAACAGTTGAAAGAAAAAAGGGTCAATTGTCCATACCAATAATTTAATCATATATTTCAATAAAATTATAAGAAAATAATCTATTATTCAAAATGTCATGAAAAGTCTACCTTTATTTGCATAACATATTAGTGTCTAAATAATATGATTATTATATTATCAAAATAATCCATTTTAATAATGAATAGAAATTATTATATTAAACAAAAATTAATTTCTATCATTATTTCAATATATTTAAAAATGCTATCTTTGGATTTCGTCATATTAAACAATTTAAGGTTTGTTCATTAATTGTTTTTTTAAAATTTGTTACTATTAAGTAATTAATTAATCCTATTAATAAATTTATGATATTTAACATTTATTAATATTCATTTTAATGTAAATTTTGTTATTCCTTATAGTGTCATCAGCGTAATATTATAATAACAACTAAATTTTCATTATCAATTATTTTTTGTTCACGAACTTTCACTGTTGAAATTGTATATTTATGTATTTTTATTCATTTTAATTAAGCAAAACATGTAGGTGTGGGTATGTTTTATATTATACTGTTGTGTATCAATAATTTATGTATATGTATGATTAAGCTATATAGGCGTATACCTTTTATTCTACGTATTACATACAAAAGAAAATTATTTTATTACGAAGATATAATTATAGCTATTTATAGAAGTTTTGTGACAAACATTCTCATATTCTAAAGTAATATTTTGTCAACATTACTGATTCTACATTGGCCTTTATAGAATATAATAATATTGTAAATGCGTATTTTGCAATGAAATTACTACTTAAGATAACCATTATAGATTATGAAAATGAAGGAAAACTTTCAGCGCTTTAAACGTACACGCTAAATTAACTGTTAGATAACAACTTCCTATAGAGTACAACTTTCTTATTTTTTCTAATTTATTATCTAATTCGATTTTAACGTTCCTGTTATAAGGATTACCCCTGTTTCAAATATATATAGTTTACTATTTCTAATTGTTGCTATTTGAATAGATTAGTATATATTATCATACTATAAAAATTAATTATGATTTCTCAGATAACTCATTTGTTAGCCCTCTCCGTTTTGCACGTATATTCTTCATATTAGTTATATAACGCGCAGTCAACCTATAGAGACTTTTTAAAGCTGTCATAGATTTAATTTGAATATTTATAAAGTTCTGTATATTTGAAATATTGGCTAATTGTTAAAAAATTACCTTATTATTTCTTTTAAAGATTTATGTATATTTTTAATTTATTTAATATGTTCCGGTGTAACAATAACACCGTGATTTTAGAAACCTGCGTTCCCTATTATTTTTACCTGAGTTAGTTTGTATACTTTGTTCGTTTGTTTTATAATTTTAATAACTTGATTGATTTTTTCACGAATTGAACGTCCTCAACAATTGGCGACATCATTGGCGATCAAATCTTTGCCTAAAATCCAAAAGATATTAAAAAAATAAGTGTTTGACATTTTAACTTTTCTTTTGCTGTAATTATTTACATATTATGTATATAAAACTATGGACGAAATAGTAATATATTAATGTATATCTCTCTTACAAATTTTCATTTCTGAATCCGAGTCATATATGTTTTAAATTATGTAAATACATTAGAGTTTTCTGTTTAATTTATGCTGTGTTATTTTTTTGGAGTTGCGTTAATTTTGTCTTTCAGTGGTTACGCTGAATAACATTGATTATTCTCGTGGGAGTTAGATACAATTTGAAATATTAAATAGGTTCTTCATAAGTTGTTAAAATGAATTGTTAAACCAATTCCGATGTTATTATTTAAAAAACTTATTTTGTAATTTGGTTTGAGGGGTTTATTTATTTTAAAATATAAATTAATACTACCTATGTAAAAATAAGGCTTTCTTTTAATTAATGTGTTCAGTTATGTTATTCAATTGATTATGCATACCGATTTTCTCGTTTATCTGATATAGCATAATATCTCTTGGTTTACCAAACAATATTGTATGATGTTGGCCATCTACTGGGATACATACAACTTTTACCGTATATTCAAACTAATATTCAACTAGAAATTCAAGTGCTAATCTAGGATTGCATGAAAAGTTAAATTAAATGTTGAATTTCCAGTTGATATGTAATTAAATTGTTAGTTGTATTATTTGTTTTAATTAGCGCCTGAATTTCTAGTTGATTCTGAGTTTTAATGTGCGGTTATGTAGTCAATTTCGGTAGAGAGATGAGATCTCGACTAGGCTGATTGAAACTCTGGGAATAGAGAATTTGACCGCAGAAATTCAATCGTCTGCAACAACTCTTTCCACATAAACTCTGTCCACAACAACTCTTTTCAACATGTTTAGACAGAAAAGATAAACCTGATACAGCTCGGTAGTTGCTAACACTTTAGTGTCGAGACCAAGCTTTTTTAGAATTGGTGTAATAATAGCCAGTTTTTGATATGCGTTTAGAGAGTTGTTAAAGAGGAATATATGCTCTGGCAACATAATGTTGCAAAAACTTCGCTGAACTATTAATTTAACAAGCCACGTAGGAGCAGAATCCAGGCTACACGTCTTTGATTTGGATTTACTAAGCAATATCGAGTTTTATCAATGGTTTTTCACTTTTATCATTTGGCACCCATTATTGTATTAAATTTCAATACTTCATTTATTTTTTTATTAATAACAGTTGTACTATTTTCTTCGTAAATGCTTTTTGTACCGCCTAATGAATCTATGGATTCTTGTTTTTCAATCATTTGAAATGTATGTATGTATAGTCCAATTCCTACAGATAACGTTCGATATTTGTGTCTGATTGTCGATTTTAACCTTTTGTTTATACCAAAGGTTTTACAATTGCTAGCCTTAAGGTCAATGTAACGTACTTGTTCGTATTTTGATTTGATATACCTATTTTAGATTAGTAATTATATATAACATACTACAGTAGATTATATACTGTCCCTCTCACTCGGTCTGGGTTCATTGCAGGCTTGTGGATCATGTTGAATAATGATACTATACTGTTCTAGTAATAGTAGTAATACATTGTATTATGCAGCCATGGGCAATGATATTATATGTTAATTTAATAAGATTGAGTATCCCTATACTGCTTTATTTAGTTTGTGAGTTAGAGTATTTTTATGTACATGGTTTATTAAATATTTGGTATTGTGGTCACTGAAGTATTGAAGTTTTAACATATTTTATATTAAACTGAAATTAATATGTTATATTAAACTGATTGCACTGCATGAACCTGACTTGTAAATCATATGATCCTGTAGTATTATATTATAAGTATTTTGTTACATGTAAACGTATAACACTTTATAACTGAATATTTATAGATCAACTATGATATTGTTACTAACTTCATATTGTAAACATCGACATGTAGATTGACAATAAAGAGACTAACATAGTCATTTTAAAGTTTGATATATTTTTAAGTCTATATTAGTAAATTGAGTTTTTATAAAAATGTGAAGAAAAAAATCTGCAAAATATATAGTATAATAATACATTTTCTGCTTTAAGTCATTAAATATTGTCATACAAATAAAAGTCTCGGAAATATAACGTTATCAACTAGTCCTACTGAAAAGATTTAAAAAGTTTTGAATACTTCAAAAAACATTAATAATAAAATTACATATAGGTTATATAATATAAGTTATAACTATATGTAAACATTATATATATTTTATATGTTAATAAAATAAATTCAAATTACGTTTTATCGTCAATGTATACGTCATTGAACTTTCAATGGTATCCGTTAAATCCATTAACATAAATAAATCGTGCGGTTAATAATATTGATTAAATAATATTAAAAGAAATATTATATTATAACGTTCATAGCTCTTTTGATGAGGAGGCAGAACCCATCTCTCGATTTAGAGTGTCTTATCTTTCTGTCAACTAAATCTTTCTTGTGGCATGATAGTATAACTATTGTGGTAATGTTCCCTAATAACAAATAAATTATCTTCGAATAAATATTTTCGTAATGAATTTTATTAAAAATTAAGTAATTTGACGATTGCATATATACAACGGCAAAATATGAGCTTACTTACTTGTTAGATATTCAAGATTATAAATTACGATATGCATTGATTTGAATAGAAACCGATTATAAATGTTGCATTGTTTAAGGAAAACATTTGAGGATTCTTTTAAAAATAATTATGCATTAAAAAATTAACCTATACAAAATTAATATTAAGAATAAATTAAAATAATATTAATACTTATGCCTAAATAATCTAAGGTTTAGTCTTTGTAGTAGGCCTAAAACTATTCTTCAATGAAGAAAAAACAGTAATTGATGAGCTCTTTATTGTGAAATTGAAAGTCAAACAATAAAAACGAAACAATAAAAATTAAAATTATTAACGTATTAAAAGTAACTTATAGAGAAAAGTACAAAAAGGGGATTAAATGAGATATACTTGTATATGAGTAAAGAACAGTAGCATAAATGTAATGTACAAAAATATATTATGTTCAAATATTTTTATGGCAATGATTGATATTGGGTTCATGATTTTTGGGGGTAAATCTATAGTTATTTATGTTTTTTGACTAATGTTTGATTCTATTATGTAAAATATTACTAAACATTTTACATGGTTAATCATATATATAGACTATTCTTGTATTCTATCCATAATATACATTATGTCTTGGTTCTGAGAATTGTTAAATTTTAAATGCGTAGATGACGATACAAATTATGCTTCTCCATATTATATTATCTTTATTCCGAGATTTGGATGAATTGGGTATTATAGATAATGCAGTTTACAATATGTGCCTTAGTAAACTAAATTCTACAAGGAAGAAATTTTAACCATATACAAAACCCCAGTACTGTGTAAGTCTACTGTGTTTATAGATTTAGTTCCGGTACACTATTAATACATGCATACAGACTTTCTCTATAGTATATCAGTTGACCACTCAGTTAACTCTGAGGCGTTAGGTGGAACTGCCTTTCGTCTTTACAGCACAGAGAAACAAGGCTGTTTGATACATTAATTGGTAACCTACAGTCGCAAACAGATTAATTGTTCAGATTGAGTTACAAAATAACTTAAGAGTTAGGTTAGTGCTTGATTCTGTATAGTGTTAAACATAAAAATTAAGTAATGTTTAATTTGTTAAGCAATTTAATTATGATTATCTATTCTTTATCGAGTTCCGTAATGCTAATAGTAAATTATAATGTTTATCACATAATCACCATTTCTTTTCAATATTGATTTCAACACATTTTATCTCTATCTATTAAAAACATTTGTTTTATGTAAGTAATAATGATCAAGTGAATAATATTTTGCTATTGCTAATTTTAAACAAATTATCAAAAGCTATTATTTCCCATTTTGGCTCAAACCGTATGATATACATATAAATTAAGTTGTCGGTAAAGTAGTAATGAAAACCTTCGGTCAGTCTACAATTTTCTTAATGCCGTGATTTATACCATTTTTATAGAATAATGGAGCGAGTCATATAACGTTTTTTTTTTTTTTTTTGGGTTTATATATTTAGTAGTAAAATAAATTAAATTGTTCAATTAATCAATTTTCCAACTTTGCTGGATATCGCATACTTTTAATTATACCATAAGTTAAAATTGTACCCGGTTTACAGGACTAGATAACTAATTAGCAATCTTTCAAAAATTAAAATGATTAGTATTGATTGAATCGATAATTATTTAGGATTTCTATATTATAATATTAGATAAAATGTTGACCAATATTTTTTAATTACTGCTCGTCTATTTATTTATCATACTTAGTTTAATTAAAGCTATGACTGGGACCAAAAGAATTTTTCACAATAAAAGACGAGCACTGCACGTTATTGCAGAATAATATTGTATTGTGTTGAATATATTATTGTATGTTTCTTCATCCCTCTAGTCGGAGCTGGCCAACAAGCTGAATCTGCGTAGGTCACCCGGCCATAGCCTAGACACCTCCCTCTCCTCACCACCCACCTCCCCCACATCGTCTATCCTGGGGGGTGCGCCACTACCCCCCTCCGCACCTACCGCGCCCAGCGGTGAGACCACGGGTATCGATCTCTTTGCCAATAACGGAGACTCGCCAGCCGTCACTCGAGGTGACAAGGCCGTCGACACCTCGGCAACTCGCGGGAAACTCACAGTGACTCGCGCTCGCAATCGCCGGAGCAGCGCTGGTGTCAAGTTAGGCATGACGACGTCATCGCCAGGCAAGTCGCTACATTCGGCCGAGAATGGTGACGTGGGCCAGCTGACCGAAATTGTAGAGGAGGAACCAGGCGCAGTGGTGCAGCTCGAAGTGACCACCGAGAAAGTGGTCAAACCACCGCCCAGACCGCCACCAAAACCCTCCAAGCCGGTCAACCTTGAGCTGACCAAGTCAAATCTGTCGTCGAGGCCCTCTGCGGTGTTGTCGTTGTCACAGCCGTCGAACAAGTTGAAGGAGACCAGCGGCTCTGTGTCACCGATATCCTCGGGTACTCCAACTTCGCCGGTTGAAGTTCCCGTTGCTGTGAAGGCTGCTAGTAGTGATGCTGGGGGCAAGTCGGCGTCCCTCTTCTTCGATTCCTTCGCAGCGACCAAGAAGACTGCCACTACACCCTCGTCGGAGGGGGGCGGTCTCGCGCGGTCTCTTACTTTCGATCGTAGTTCGTCATCGCCTTCTCAGGACACCACTGTCCTTTCTACTGCCAAAAAGTTTGCTACGATTGAGAAGACTTCCTTCTCTTCCCAATCCTTGAAAAATGAGGCTGTAAATTTATCTCCACCCAATTCTACCGCTGATAATACAAGTCTGCCCCACAGAAGTCCTTCGCCAAAATCGACGATTGAATTTAGAAACAGTTCGCCGTCCGCGGGAGGTAAACGGCCTCTGTTCACAGGATCACACATTGGTAGCAACCTTGCTGCACCCTCTACAAAGGCAGCATCTCCCGAAAAGTCCACTATTGTTTCCAACAGGTCATCTGTATCACCCTCAACCGAGACAAGAACACACCTCTTCATCTCTCATAAATCCGCGACAATTGACGGCAAACTGTCGCTGCACAAGCAATCCGAACCAGTCGACGTGGCCGAAGATGCAGACGAGCCCCCCAAAAGACGCTCCGTCAGCGATATCGCAGCCTCCTTGGAGGTTACCAAGCAACAAGCAACCGTCTTCTCAAGACCATCGTTGAGTTTCACCGGCACAACAAGAGCTAAGCCATTCGTAGACGATCACAGTAGCGTGCTGACCAAAACCACCACAGCAACAGCCGGCAACGGTCAGTCTTCCAGCTCTTCTAAATCCCGTCAGACTCGACCAAAGTCTATGCACGACTCGATGTTACTCTCCGGCAGCACCAGTCAACAGGTTGAGTCCGATAAGCAGGCACCGGCCTCTTCAGTGGCCTCTTCACATGTCTCTTCCTCTCCCGACAAGTCAGCCACGCTGGAGATGGATCAAAGTCGACTGCGCAGAAGTAAGCAGGAAATCGGGCGTACCAACTCGATAACGTTCACCAGCGCCAGTATCCGAGATGGAAGAACTGCCTCGTCTGTTGGGAGTCAGCTGCCTCCATCCTCCACCTCTTCATCTCCCGCTTCCAACGCTGTTCCGCCAAATCAGGTAGGTCGTCGTGTTTATTTTTGTTCTGGCTGTTGATTTTGTTTTGTGATATTTAGATATCTTAGTAATATGCTGTAATTAAGTGGCATTTGTCATTATTTTTAAATTAATACATTTTAAAATATAGAAATGCAGTTATTCTTCCTTACCTTTGAACTGCAAAAATATGTTATAACTAACCTTAGAATTAGAAAATAAAAGACACTCGAACCGAAGGGACAACAACATGCAATCCAAAAACAAGCGGCGACAATTTATAGAAGAAAACACGAGATACCAGACAACAATAAATGTACAAGAAACTCGATCGAATATATTACTGAACGAGAAAATAAAAATAATAAAGGTATAAAGTTATGGTTAAAGTTTGACATTACTACTCTAGCTATAAGATGGAATTGTACACAAGAAATAAGGACTGGTATCTAAAGTGGAAATATACGATAAAAGTATAAAACGTCTAAAATAGATTTGTTTGTGTCTAAATAGCCCTGTACGTCATAAACAAGTTTAAATAGGAAGGACATGTTGAGAAAATCATCCTTAATTAATTTAATGCAGTGTGACGGTGTACCACAAATTTAACTTAACGGAATTGACTAATTTAAAATTGATACAATATCTAGGGCCCTATTTGACAGATTTTTGCTAATTTTATTACAAATTATTACCACACTATCAGGTTAAAACCTGTTCAATTGTATTTTTGTTTTTTGTATTGACCCACATCACCATCATTATTTCTTCTAATAATACTAAATATTAATTGGAAAATATATAAAGATATTACATCATATTTTTTTAATTGATGGGTGTGGTTGATTGCATCCTTTACCGATTCATTCTTCACTACTCTAACTCATAACATAATAATATGTTGTTGTAATGAACAGACCACAAATCTATTGTATCATTCAGTTTTTCATATATAAATCCAAACCCAAACTACCCTGAATGCCTTAGTTTGTAATTCCTTATCTCTACTCTACGGTCTACAGTCACAACCAAGTAAATAGTTTGATAAGGCTACTCTAGACACTCTGGCGAACACTCTGTATCACTGTTGATAAGAAGCGCTGCAGCAAGACAGTGTCAGTCAAACAAGGTCAAATCGTCCTCAGAGATCTCTCCCGCCTACCGTGTGCAATCATCTTTCTCTTTCTAAAATATAGATCGAATGTCGAATGAGTCAGCATTGCTGATGGCCAATATTCAGGTTTTACGTATATATATAGGGGAGGAGAATGTGATGGCGGAAACATGTTAAACATGTCCTGATTATTTTTTCTTATATATCGGCCTAGTTTATGCTTTTTAACTATCTTGATCTAACATAGTTTTGTGGAATGTAGGGATGATGATAATTTTTTGGTAATGTGTTCACATGTTTCTATGGGATTGAAAAAAATCAACATGCGACATTTTACGTTTCTCGAATTGATTTTATGACTAAATTATTAACCTTTAATTAATTTTTTTAATTGAAAATATTTTTTGAAATAATATGGGTCAACTTCTTAATATAATATAGGCTTATTATATATCTTGATACTAAGTATTCAATGCAGCCATCTACTGTTGGTGCATACTTGTTTTTACCTGTGTATCCAATTACTGACATACGAATATAAGAAGTACCGGAAACTCTCTGTTGAAGTAACTTAGTCATCGATATAATTTTACGCAAGTCGGTTTCTTTTGTTTCTATACGGTAATGCTTAAACAAATTTATACTTATATTAATCAATTATTGATGAGAATTAAGCTAAAAATAAAGTAAAAAATTTCATTATTCATTCAGCATTATAGTAAAAGTTTGAAAATGTTAACGTGTAGTCTGATGTTCTCACTAAAAGTAGTGATTTTTATATGCCTTGTATTTAGTGAGAAAATAATAAATGTCAATACTTTAATATCAATGGAATCAAAATAGAGTCCACAACAGAGAACAGAACCTACTAATTTCCTGTTCTACCTATATATCATATATATAATAGGTCCCATAGATACTTGTTTGGAAAACAATATTTTAAATCAATATATCTTTTCTGACAATTTAATAATCAAATTTTAATAAAAAAATTTAAAGTTATGCATTTAGCATGTTATATAAACAAGTTTAAAAAATCAATTCTTCTATTCAAAAATTTTTTCTTGTTAAAATAATGTTATATAAAATCGATTACATTTGATTTTATTTGAAGGAAAAGACAGACGTACCATCGAAATGTGATCTTAACCGAAAGTAAGTATTAACCTGGATAACAATATCAGAATGGCTTTGATCTGCTTTACTTTATCTTATACCAATCAGAGTATACAATTTTTTCCGATTAATATTATTTATTTTTTGATTGAATTATTAATGACATTTCCGTATTGATTGTGTAGTTGTTATGTTTTAATTGCATAATCATGTTTTTCTATGCTGCGTTGCGCAATGCTATTTTTTCTATAAAAGGAATTTGCCTGTTTTTTTAATTGATTTAGTATAACATTTAGATGGTGTGGATCATGCAATATGATAATCTATGACCTCGTAGTTCATTGGGTATTCCTACTAAATGAACTGATTTATGCATTTGTCTGTTATTATATATATTCATGTCATATGTTATTGATAGTGTCACGCTTTATTAACTACTTCGATTGATTGTATGTAGCTGGTTGATTTTCATATTATTTTGCTGAACATTTAATGCAATTCTGTATCATAACATATTGTGAATAATATATCGTTCTGTATCAATATTGTAATAAATTCAATTCAATATAACTGTATGACATAACTTCAAAAATACTTTAATTCGAAAATAATAACAATGAATACTATAATGTCAGAAATTAGATAATATCACGGGTGAGCTGGTGCAACGTGTGCATCGAATCGCTTTGCTTGAAGTTGCTTATTGTATTTAATTTCACTTTATTAACATACAATATATGATATAGGAATACTTGCAAATGTGTAAGTTTGAATGTAAACGCTGTAATTTTTCGTCGTAAATAAAATGTTTCTTTAATGTTGAGAATATTTATATCGACATTATTTGCGATTATCAATGATTAAAAAAGTAAATATTCTAATGGTTAAGAATAAGAAATAAAATATGTAGTGCGATAATTTATAATGACTACCAATAATTAGTTCATTTTTAATTTTGAAATATTGTATATATATATAATATTAAAATTAATTCAGGAATGGCTGTTTTTAATATATGTTATATTTATGGTGAAAAACGTAATAAGCAATTCTTCAAATTAAAGCAAAACATTGTGAATTCTTTGTAAGTACGTCCAGATTGCCAATTTTTAGAACCAGACATGATGAGGCATTTGTTATTAATTGTATAGCAATTCTATATAAATAATATATTAACGTCAAGGAATAATGAATCCATTTATTAAAAAGATATGTCAATTTTTTTAATGTTGCCAACAAATGATTAAATACACTTTTTTGTCGCTTAAAATATGCATAACATAAACATTACCATTTTTTTAATAGAAAAGTATGAAAAAAATTACAATTTCTCAAGTTACCATTCTATGCTACCTTCTATTAGTTCCCCTTTGTTAGTATTACTTGGAGTTATTTTATTTGTGAAAAATGTAAAATAATATGAAAAACATCCATATAACTAGTTTTATTTCGAAATGTTTAGAACGGATTAAATAACATTGACATATTTTTATCTCCTCCCGCTTCCTATTCTACGCATCTATACGACTATGTTTTATCTTGACAGTTTTACTGTAAATTAGTAATTAGTAGCACAACTCTAATTAGTAGTCTAATAGCACTTTTTGTAACACTTTGCGTAACGTTATTGCAATCTTTGACCACTAAATGATAAGCTATTTTAACTTTATGTGCAGAATTGTCTCGTATTGAATTGGCATCGCGCCGATAAAACAATGATAAAGTGTTAATTATTAATAAAAAATTGAAGAGACAATGCTTGGAAAAATTATAAAATTTACATTTGGTAGATAAAGCACACTTCAGCTGCCTACACTGTGCCATATCTGTATAATTATTTTTCTGTGTTTTTTTATACAATTTCCATTTTATTTTGATCGATATAATATTGGATTTTTGTCTCAATTTTACAAAGTCGATTTGATTTAACACAAATTTTACTAAAATGCTTATGCTGCGTGAATAATTCCTGTTTTGAAGTAAAATTCTATATTTAGGTTTATACGTTGTAAATGCAGTGAGCGACTAAAATATATCTTTGTGTAATTATTGATTTATTATTATGTAGACAAAATGATCACATCACTATAGTATTACTCTAAGGCCATATTGATAAAATGATTACATGCTTTAAACCACATTTTCATACTTAAACCATCAGCAAAGTCTCGGGCGATGTAATCAATGAGCGTTTTCGAAAAGTAGAATCGGTTCCGATTCCAGACTCGCTTTTAAAGAATCAGTCGTTCGAAAAGTCGGAA
>JAUZND010027426.1:0-23690 GCA_034780555.1 Coelogynopora nodosa
CCCGTTTATTCGTTTTCGTCACATATCTCTTCTGCAGCCCTTGCGCTTGAGTTACACCAAGTTTTCCACAGCCGGAAAATGGTGATTTGTGTCCGAGCAGCCCTTAATTTTATGTAGATTATTCTGACTTGAGGAAGAAAAATAAGAAAATGTTCCCCTCTGGTTTTCTCCCACTAAACGACGGGAAGGCATTGGTGTTTGGTCGGTCTTTTAGCTTGTTAAGAGTGTTGTCTATTCTTGCTTTCGTTCGTTATCTTCGCTTCATTTCGTGTTGCTGGCCGCAGTGAGTGGGATTTGTTTATCTTTGAAAAGATGAAAACATGATTGGAAAAATAATGAATTTATACATTCTACGTAATTTACCGGGCTGGAGACTTAGTTTTAAATATGTGTTTATTTTACATTTTTAAAAAAACTTTTAGTTTACAACTGTATTAGAAGTTGTTACATATTGACATTAAAAATGTTTAACCTAAATTAGAGTCTATACGTATATATTTCAACTATATTTTTAAAAACTACTTCTATAAGAATCCATTATTTTAATAAAGCAGTCATTATTTTATTAAATTATTATTTCATTTGTTTCACTGGTATTTCTTGTTATTCTTACATGTTTATAACATTGTTATAGAAACAGCGGCTGGTGATACATATCAGGTAGTGCTTCATCGGAAGTCCCAAATATACCGATCTCCATAATCTCCATTACTGTGGGATTCCTGTTTTAACTTAACCGTCCACTGTATACTATAATAGGTATGTATCATGGATTAGTTCTTGAGATACGTCTACATGTCGTTTTTATCATAAATCTGTTGAAGCCTATGATTATATCTGCTTATATCTGTATAACAAATGATCAATTAGGTGAGTTATATTTAGAAAGTATCTGTGTATGGAGAACGCCTCAGCCTATGCAGCATCATACACAATTGATATAATTCACTTATTATTAAAAGATATTTTGAGAAACAGTCAGCGAGGGCAGAGATACGAACAGAGTTCTTGAGTACACCCACACTATATAACAAACTCCCCTAAATGTTAACGAACTTTCTGTCGCAGTTATTTCTTCTCTTATTTGGGTTGTATTATCCCATAGTTTATGCTGTGTATGCCTCAGGGGTCGCTCACTTATCATAGGGTGGGGGGGATGTTTAGGGGGTAAACAGGCCATATTCTGCGTTAAGTTCTGGTGTGAACGACCCCTTACCCTTATCATAGGGACATAGTCAGGATTTTCAAACGCAGCTGTTTAACGCCAAGGTGTAGAAAAGGCGTCGATATTTTTGAAAATATAAAAAATCTCTCAAATTTGATAATATATCAAAGATCTATATACAACCTATTTTTAATGTGTGCCGTTTATTAATAATGATGCCAATATATAACTATAAACGCACATTTTTGTGGCGATAAGAAAATGAATTGCATCTTTTGTTATCATCATCATAGTATCCTTTATATTCTCTTATAGAAAGATTTTAAAGTCATTTTGATTAATTAAATTCAAACTGAAACACTTGATGACGTCATCACTTGATTAAAGCTTATATTTTAAGCAAAGATTTAATGTGTAATTGTCGTAACATTAATATATAACCAATATATAATTAATATACCAATAACATTAATATTTTATATTTCTCAGCCATTTAATAGACGGTGTTGAAAATGTGCCAATTTTTATTGAATATAAATTATATTTCAAAAGTGCGGAAATGCGTAGTATTGTTTATTTGGTATAATTGGTTAGTGATCCCATTCCACTCCACACCACTCTCTAACACTCTCGACATACGAAATTTTAAAAAGAACCAAAAATTATCAGGGCGAGGGCGAAATAATGAAGCCTAATTTTACAATAATATCAAGATGGTTAAATTTAAGAACAATATTCACAGGACTGATCTCCAGAAAGGTCAAATGAAAGGAATGTGTTTTCATCAACCCACAAATATCAATTTTAAATATGTTTACAATCCAAAGATATCTTGTACTCCATAAAACACGCTCAGAGTGATAAGACGGAAAGTATGTCTATTAAACAGATACCTATAGTGCGTGGTCTGTTCAGATAGATAAACATATTTCTCTACAGAGACATACTAGTCGGGGGATTTCGTCGCGTTTCTTCGCGTCGCACTTGGTGTGCACAGGTCTTAAGGCGCATATTTCTCAATAAAAATAGACAAAAAAATATATTTTCGTAATAAAAATTTGTTTTGTTTGCGAACTATTTTTGAAGTGTATGTTTTCATCGAATTCTATATTGATCAAACATTATTGAAAGAATATATTTAGCAACCAAATTTAATTTGTTAATAATAAATGTAAATTGTTTGAATTAATTTTTAAAAAATGATAAAAAAATGTATTATTTATTAAAATTTTGATGTGGCTAATGTGTTTTTTAAATTTTTTGATTGAATTACAACCGATGAAAATAACGCTTCGTTTTACCTTCATTCTTTTCTATTATTTAATTTATATGTAGGCTAATGATGTAATTCATTTGTTCGTTTGTGTTCAATGCCTTTTTAATGGTCCGGCGGTATTCTGGTAAAACCTACATTAATATGCCTATTGACGGTTTTTTGATATGAATGTGACATGTTAAAGGAACCCGTTCTATCTTCGCTACATTTCCTTAACCACTGGTCAATACCACACACGCGACCGTAGGTCATACGCCGTGTTCTGGAACCAGATGAAGTGGGCTTGGGTCCAGTACGCCAGCCTCCTCTTCATCTTCTTCTTCGTCATCAACAGAATCCGGTTCTACGTGTTCACGAATCACCTCATCTCCACCATCATCTGTCGTCCCAGTGTGGACTGTCCGGCTCGCAAGCACCACTACGACTGACATTGACACTGTTCTGTGCAGCGTGCCACCAGAGCTGGTTGCAGACGTCCTTCTGAGACCATTCGTATCTTGTATATTACATGGCTGTTGGAACATCGGAGATTGGCTTTGTTTAGATAATTTTGATTTATGTATTTGCTGATTGTTTCTGAGGATAGTATGCGACAAAATGTTAACTATTTCTGTTGAACAGAAATTTATATATTTTCTGACCTCTGAAATGCACGTAGGTGCACGAATCAGCCTCATGTATAGACAGTATATGTGACAGTATAAGTGACAGACATTGTAACAGTGCTTGTCACAGAGATTGGGACAGAGATTGTGACAGTATATGTGACAGTATCTGTGACAGTATCTGTGACAGTGTTTGTGACAGTATTTGTGACAGTGGTTGTGACAGTATCTGTGACAAAGATTGTGACAAGGCTTGTGACAGTATATGTGACAATGCTTGTGACAGTATATGTGACAGTATCTGTGACAGAGATTGTGACAGTATCTACGCCTTGTCAGTGTTAAATAAAACTGTATGATATCTCAAGATCAATTTATTCTATCTTTTATTCTGTGTTATTAATTATATATATCCTTTTCTGAGCCTGTAAATTATGAACGACAGATTATATATATATATATTTACAATGTGGGATTCTATGCTGGCATAGGATCATTTTGAGCTATAAGACTGATCATAATTAATTGTATTTATATATTTTTTAAATATTCTTTCGACCTAAACTCTTTGCAACTCATTATTTTTCTTGTTGAATAAAGATTCCGCTGGGTTGAATTATGTTATGTAAAAATAATTCTTAATTCTTTAAAACTGAAAAAATTTCACATATTTTCCAAAAATGATATACTTATGCAATTTATAGGAAAGACAAGTTAGAGTGGCTATTATTAACTACGAACAAGTATTTGAGTTTTACATTATTCAATGAAAATTGATTATATTTGTTGATTTAAATAAACTCAATTTTATACAAATCGTGCAAATGCCGTTAAACGATTGTATTTAAATTTGAACAAAAATACCACTTTTAAAAGGGGAGTAATTTCCAATATTTTCAAATCAATTCATTCTTGCAGAATCTTTATTGTTATATAAATGTTGATTATAGTGTTCTGCGTTTTAATTTATTGTCAGGAAATAATTATAGATGATACGAATATATATACATACATATGTTCTTTTTATGTTTCAGAACTTAGTTCAAAGTTGCCTTAAACTACAGTTTTTGTTGATTCTATTCGTATTTCCATCAGTGTTGTACTTATCTGAAATCTACAGTGCTAATAATTCTAATGATGTATATTGTGTTCCTCTATTTTACCATTTTCTAATCTGTGGAATAAATCATTTTTTTAAAAGAAAAGCCGCCATAAGACGGACTATAATGTACACGTAGGCTATGAGGAACTATTCATATCCAGAGACGTGTTACTTACATAAAGCCACATATTTATCAATTTCACTGGAATTAATTCAATTGACAACATTTATTGAAATCTTTATTATGTTAAAATACGTTATTTATGATTTTCTCTAAAATAATTTATTGGCTGGCATTCAATTTTTTCAGATCTTTTTCAGAAGATGTAATAGTATTATGTGTATTGCATATATCTAGTATCAAATATGATAACTTTATCCACAGTATATTTTATCTTAGCTGAATGATAGAAGAAAATGAAACAACATTTCAAAATAATCGATATTTGTTTTAGAAATGAATCAGTGATGACGTAAACAAGGACAAAATAGTAAAAAAACATATATTTATCCCTTTATTGACTGAATGTTTCAAACAAATCTAAAATATTGTACTTTTTAGTTTACAAACTTAATTTAAACTCTCCTATATTGTTAGGGCTAAATCTTTAGTTTAAAAGTATCGTAGTATTTATTTGATCTTGACAATAAATATCTTTGAGTTGTTAGAATTGAATGTTGTAATTATATAGATGTATATGAATTGAGTGCATTGAGTACATTCATGTTACTAAATTATCGTGTACTACATTTTGATTTTAAATTTATATCTTTAATTATATCCGAAAGTAAACAGTATTTATGGATAATAAAATAGTTGTTTTTAGTTTTATAATAGATTATGTTCACTGATACTGTGTGTATATAGTTTTGTACTTGACTTGCAATGTTTGTTAGAATACATTTTTTGTTTGTTTAAATAGAATAAATCTACATACATAGAAAATCGAGATATGTGTTGTATGTAAAACGGTAGACTGTGATTTTATTGTTTTACCAAACAGTCAGTTTAAAAACAACACTATACAAAAATAACAATACGTCACTAATAATAAAGTCAGTATTAACCTTTCTCTGCAACCTCTCATCATCATCATCATCAACATCATCAACAACATCATTTTGCAGGCATAATAATAACAATTCCTTTAAAAGGCAAATGTTACGTCTACTGGTAGCTATAGGTTATTATCTTAAAGTAGTCTGCGTCATGATTCCATCAGCATCATAAATGTATGCATGTTATAACTGAAATGGTTGATTATCTCGAAGCGCATGTCTATACGCAACTCTATGTACAATATATAAGCACGCTTCGTCCCAAACAAGTAATGCAGGGAATATTGTGAAAAAGTTTGTTTTATTAAAAAAAGAATCGCTTATTTAAAAGTGTTTTTACTTCAATATTAGGAATTCTTGTTATATATTGCAATGTGGGTTTTTGTATTAATTATTAGGTAATCAGAAGAATTGGACAGTTAATAAATAACCCAGCCATGTTTGTTAGGACGTATTTCTTTATTATAATGCAAAACCGACTCCTCACCCCACCAATATACAAAATATAAGAAATTCTACTCTATAAAATATAATCTAATGTTAAGGTAAATGTTAATAATATTCGCCGCTTTTCCTTCATCTGTGGATAATAAGGAATCATTATTTGAGATATATTATTTGACATAGTTTATCTTATTTATTTTCTTCGGTTTCCGAACTAAAAGGTTTCCGGGTAATACTTTTGGATACATCTATATTTAGCGTTCCGTTATAGTCGTTTCATAATCCTTTGGGTATTATATTGTTTAACTGAAAAGGACCTTCATCTAAGTAAATAATGACAACAATTATAAATGTACCGTTTCGATATATATATATAGATGCATTGAACCTTTTAAACAAATTCTTTCCTGCCTTAATGTTAATCCATTTTAATATTGCAGACTTCACACTTTTATCTTTTTATCGTGTATTTCAATAATTTAATATCAAGATCACATAATATATAAGTTTCTTTTCGGATGAATAAAATGTTTATACTTACTGTAGTTAGTAATACAGGAGCAGGCCACACTTACAAATCTCTCCTCATACATATTATATCGCAAATATTTTAGTGCCATTACTTTCTGTAAATGTAGGTATGACATGTTTAAATATATACTTATACTCTCCCATTAAGCCACTCATCATTATGGCAAAATATGGTTGGTTTCCAAAATGACATTTAAATCTGTTTTTACCAACGAGTTAGTAAGCCAAAATGATTACTAAAAAACAGACTACACTTATTGCGTGATTATATATTGTGCATTTTTATTTATTTTCAATAATTATTTGTATAGCAACAGTTCGAATTGAAAAACGATTGACTAAATATTAGAGATATGAAAATTGGATATTAATCATTGATTGTCATTTTCATTTTTTTACAGATCAGTAATTTTTAGAAATACAATAGCTTTAAATAATTTTTAAAAAGTTAAAAAGTTTGTTAATTTGGAATTTTCAGCCACCAATTGAGATTACATGGAATGTATCAACTATATTCCAATAAGATCTGCCAACTTTCTTACGGTTCTCATCTAAAGTGGAGAAAGGTCCCACTTTTTGTCATTATGAAAAAATGGAATGTTATAATTTCTTTAGGGTTATTTTACCAACGCGATGAACTTATATAGTGATTAAAAATTATAATTGATATTGTTTTATTCACTACTTAATTAATATTTACGGAATTATAAAGCGTGTGTAAATACTGTTTTCAGATTATTTTGTCTGTATACCTTAAATTATTTGGGATGCCTTTGCACGGCCCCTAACCAACCCCCTGACCAGCTATTATGGTTCCGGACACAACTATGGATCACTATAAACCTCATTTTATCGATACGAGACTCTGAATATATTGTCCCATTTTTAAACTTCCACAAGCTGCACTGAGATCTGCTGCACTGACGAGGAATGGTGTCGTCATCCAGACCAAACTCCACTCACAGTGTGAATAGTTACCGGATTGTAAATGTCTTATAAAAGGTTTTAGTATATTTTCATTTGAAGCGAAATTAAATCACTATGATCGTTTACTGCGTTTTGAATATATTGTATCATTGTGTGAATCAAACTAAATCAATATCATTTTATTATGTATTTGTCAGTTTTCAAATGTCGTATATTATAATTTTAATAATTCCTTTGCAATATTTAACAACTTCAATTTTATCGTTAATTTATAGATATTGTAATCTATTTTCGTTATTGATAGTAAAGCAGAGATTATGTTTTTTATTCCCTAGCTATGCGGTGTGTCAAACGTCCTTTATTCGTGACACTGTAAACAAACTACATTTACACATATAAATATATTATGATTCATTATGATTTATTTATTATAATATATTAGGATTCTTAATCAATAATAATCGTAAACAAACAAACAAACACAAGTCACAATAATAATCACAATTAATCACAACAATCTTCCCCTTTAAAAATTCGAGTTACTGAGCTGACAATAAGTATTTACTATTTAAAAGATATACTTAATTATATATATTGGTAAATTGAAATAAACAGGTATGCAGAAAAATTATCTAAATATCTAAACAAACAAAAATAGCTAATTCATATAATGTTTTACTGCATATGTACAGAAATATTTACCGAATTTAAGATATTTAACTAAATAATTGTCCCATATTTCATACAATACATATATGATATGCAAATGAGCTGTCGGCAGTAGATATTGATTTTATCAATTTTATCAATATTATATATAATTATTATACATAACATATTTTATTTATTTACTAACTTAGTTTACAGTATATGAAAATTAATATCATTTCTAAATATCCGGCATGCCGCTTGTGTGGAACTCATGAATTAACACGTATTTGTAAGTGTTATTATTATTGTACCAATTGAGCTTAAAATAAAGTTAGTGATCAGACGAAAGTGACGTAATAAACTACAAAAGCTTCTCACATAACCGACCTTTCTCAGTCTTCACAATTTCGTGAGAACATTCGCCACATTTCTAAACTGGCGCTCAACGGCTCAACGGCTCAACTGCCGCGGTTAATTGAGGTTGAACACAATTTCACTCATGTGTTAAATATGCTTCTGAGCACTTTCATGTGGAATTTGCCTTCAGGTTATTACATGAAATAAGCATGTTATTCTTTTTAAAACACGTATTTCTAAGTGTTTATCTGACGAGGAGGGGTCATAAATCCTTAAAGAGGTCATGTTTTGTCCGAAGTCTCAAACCTCAAGGGCTGTCTAGGTTATTTGCCATTGATAATATTTTAATGTCTTATAATAGCCACTTTCGTGTGATTGAGGGTGATAAAGGATAGCCATTATTTATCATTTTGCTAGTAAAATAAGCATAATTGTAATTTAGTATAGTTCTACACATACCATGCCATAACATTTATACAATTTATGTATTTATAAAATTAAATTAGTTAAATCATCTTTATCTATATTTACAATAGACACACCGCTTACATACACAACTCTCTTTTATTTATTTATTTATTTATTTATTTGTGCACCTAGCAATAGTATTATACTGTGTACTTATTTACCCTTTTATTGATTGTAACTCTCAACTAAAGTGTGTATATTGTATGTATGTATATATATATCTCTCTTTTATACAAGTATAGTGCTTCTTCTCTGCATGCAGTAGCGATTGCAGTCTTCTACGGAGAAGACAGTGTAGCCTATATATTATATGCGCGACGGAGACATATTAATTATAATTAATATCCTAGTAGCACTAGGCTCCGCGTTTTTGTATTTATGTTGTTTACAGACTTATATTTATTGGTAATGGATGCATTCACATTTGTCCGTGGTGGCCTTATCAAATTGTTGGCACACAAATGTTATTTCAAAAATAAAAAATAAAAAAAGGATTGTTTTTGTAGGCAAAATTTAAAAAAAGTATAGTTATAATCAAAATAACACAGTGGTCTGGTGTTACATATATAGAGACGGCGTCGCTTATCACCAAATAATATAAAAGGTATCATACGGTATGCTTTCAATTGATTTTATAAAAAAATGTAAATGAACATGTTGGAGAATATTTTTTGTATTGTACATAATGCACATAATATATACATAATAATATACATATAATAAATAATATGTGCATAATGATTAAGGAGGATAGTCAATAAAACAATTAATTCAATTTTAATATTGATTAAAGAATATAATAGAAAAACAAGAAATGTTGAACTAACTCATTTTTCTTTTCAATACTTTTAAAATAAACTTATAGTACTCCTCATTTTAATTAAATTGACTGCCTATATTGTGTCGGTATTTTCACTATAACGTAACGTCTATAAGGGAGAAGCCATATAATCACTTCTATATAAGGAAATGTACTTTATTTTAAGTTAAAAACTTTGAAGTATAAGTTGGTTATAAAACAACAAAATCTGTAATATGTGAAAAATCAGGTTAACACGAATATTGGTTGAATGAATTTAAAATTTTGATTTCAATGTGAAATGAAGCCACTGAATATCAACTGCGTTGTCAACTGTATAACCCGATCACGTTAGAAATTGATACATTTATAGGTTCACAATATTATGGAGTGTAAGGATCAGATTGAGTTCTTTATTTCTAACCCAATAGTGTCTGCATCCTTCGACATTTAGGCGAGTTATTAAAAAACAACAACTAATAATGCATGATGCGCAGTGTGTTGAGCAGGAATTTTCTTAGTTTTTTATCACACGTCTAGTGAATTAACCCAAGTGAACCTCACTTATAGTGCCTTTCTATTATCGCCTTTTGTCAGTTCAAAAGGAGCAAAACTATATTAAGGAAAAAACTATTTAATAAATTAAATAAACTAAGACATATTTATATTACTATTGCATCACTGGTGTAATGTATACTGCACGTATAAGTGTATAATAGAAGCGCTAATTGTCGTTCGCTCGTACCCACCCAGGGTGCCCTGTTAAGTATATTATTATTTGGAAGTAATGTCATTATGAACTAATTGCTGTAAATAGTACTGTGTGTATCAATCAATATATAATAGAATGCCATTAATTAAACAATGTCAGTGGTGATCAGTATTTGTTTACCCAATTATTAACTTATTATTAATAGTAAGTTAATCAGAATTTACATTCAGCTATTTGTATAGTCCTATATTAGAAAATGCATGTTTACATATAATACAGATTACGAACAACAATATTATACTATACATTTTAAATTCATTAAACAAAATTAACCGAATTTTAAATAAAAAATAATATATATTTAAATTTTATTTTGAATCATAAATGATACTAACATTTTTGTTTGTTTTAGAATTCATTAAAAAAATTAAATATAGCCGATATTTGAAATGTGTAAAGGTTTAGTTTCTTCTCTACAATAACAGATCTCTTTTGTTTGTTTGACTTAAAACAAAAGCTATTTCTTTGAACAATGTCATGAAACATTCGCAAAGCGTATATAAGTTATTCTATATTATATCTTATTTTATCTTATCCCTTTTTCTTTTTCTCGTCGATATCAAATAAATCGTTTATAGCGGCTATAGATATAGCTTTTATTTATTTTACATAATAATTTTACCCCTATTAATTGACGATCACTTCATGAAAGCATAAATGTCATTAGAATTCTATGCAAGGCAACCAAGGCAACTGAACGTAATTAACCACAACGGTATTCCATAATTCACAACATATCTTTTGAAATACTTTAGATATTTATTATAAATGATAGCCTACATTATTACTCTAATATTATAACATATAGAGCATAATTTAAATAATATAATACATATCTTCCCACTCCATTATTTTCTTTACCGATAGAAAGGTAGAAAGTTGTTTTCAAATCTGTATTTATTATTTTGGTTTAAAAAGAAATCTTTTTACTATATGCATAGGATTTTAAAGTAAAATAAATAAACATTTAAAAAACCAAAAAGTGTAAAAATGATAATTAAAAATCAATTAATAAATTTTTAGACCACCAGGATATCGAAGCACTTTAAAAAACATTGAATAGCAAAGAAAAAAATGCACTAAAAATAAATGACAACAAAACGTGTCCAAAAGATACACATGGAACGTTTTTACGGAAACTTGTTTTATTCAGAGTGATATTCCAAGCAACTGTTTCTGTTCGGATGCGAATACAGTCATGGTTGACATTTAGTACACTTGCTGGTTGATGTAGCTAAATGCCTCGAGTCACTTATGTCTCTTACAAACGGGTACCACGTCTGGATCGTGTCTCACTGACATGGTATTGCCTGTCCTGGACTGACGTCACTATGCTTAGGTTTCTGTTTTATATTGCAGTTATCTGTGTGTGTGGTATGCGTGGGATATTTAGCGATATAATCCTCATAATTTATTTTACACATTTTATGCTAATGAACTTTTGATTTCTATTGATTTTTCCCTACAACGGGGATGCGTTAATTGTGTTGTTGGGAAGTGCAAATTGTATACTTATCTGTTGAAACTACTGCTAGAGATCTATTCTTTGTTGAGGTGTGGCTATCAATCCTTGTCTAACTAAATATGTGGCTCAGTATAAAATAGACATTGATGATGGTCATATTCTGTGGCTTTCTTTTGAACACCAAAACGCCAGACTCAACATAACGTCTCTGTTCTTCAAAGATAATTCCATAAAAATACTCTAATTGTATAATATTAATTCTAAGATTTTGTATCATCATCTGTAATGCTATTTGTTTCCGAATGAATCATTTGTTTCAAATTTTATACAAATAACGCCATGTTTTTACATGTTTCTGTGTTTCCCCTTGACATTTCACCAGCAATTTATAATTCTAATGCGTTTATTATTAATAAATTACCTGTATAATGCATTTAGAAAGAAATTCGTTAAAAGTGTATAGAACGTGCGCCAAAGGTTAATTTTTTTAGTTCCTAAAAATGTTATATTTTAAAATATAACTAAATTTTAAACAAATTAGTCAGCGCTTTTTTAATAAAAAAATACAAGAATCTTATTTTGGAATATACATAGTCTTTTATTTTGTCATAAGCATACTATTTTAATTAAAAAAATCTTTGTTATTATATAGTTATCTATAGTTATATATAGTTATTTATATCAAAAAATTGAAAAATAAAAAACCTTGAACAATTAATTTAACGTTGAATGTTACATGACACGTGACAAATTTGTGATATCTCCTCATCAAACATATGATGGTTATTATTAGCTTTGACAATGTAAATGTGAATCTATATACTATACAATATTCTCTCTCTCATAAGATAATTTAATGTTTAACCACTTTATTTGTTTGACAAAAAGGAAAACATCAGTACTAAACTGTCTCTGGAAGGAAAATTTATATTTCATTTGAGATGAATACCCATTTAAAAAAGCAAGTAAAAAGAGAAAATACTATTGCGTATATTTTATAATGTGTACATTCGTGCAAATGTAAAGTCTAATTATAGAATACATATAATAAGTGTCGTTTTGTATTTGGGTAATGTGAGAAATTTTTAATTTACAACATAAAATTATATACATTTTTAAAGATTAGAAAAAATAGAACGGCAAATATTCTATTATACAATTAGATAATAACGAGTAAGATTTTTTATAATATTTTTATATTAAAAAAAATATTTCGTTCTGTTTTACAATTTAATTTTTTGTATTTTCTTACTTTTCTTATGCTTTACAATCAAAGATAAATGCTAAACACTGCTACTATGTTGTTCGGTTTTAGAGTCCCAAATTATGAAACCTGCAAATATTAAATTACATTCTGAATTAATGTGTGTAACACTTCCCTAATGAGCATTCTTACATACATTTATCTTCCGGTAATAATGATTTCCATCGCGCCATAGCATGTATGATATGAGAATAATAATAGTCAGATTAGAAACAGATTAAAAACGAACGGATTATGGGGAAGGATGTAAAATATAAGCAAAATAAATAAAACAGAAAAAAATAATTCTGACTTTTATTAGTTAAATAATAAATCGTAATAAGATACGATAAAATGTGTTTAGATATTTTTAGCATGTTAATAATGTTATAATGATTATTTGATTATTTTCTTCTTTAATACTTGATTAAAAATGTAAGTATTTAATGACATGTATTTGGACAAAATAAATGCTTCAATTAAATAAAAAGAGCAAAGTATTGGGCGTTGTTTCATGTAACCTTTTTCAGAAATAAATTAACAAATTCAACTTTATTAATACTGTCAATCACAGTTGAAAAAATAAACTTATTTCGAAAACAAATTTTTGCAATATTAAAATGTCAATAAAAAACCTAGAAGTATTTCATTTAAACTATTCAACACTTTTCTTTATGTGAGACAAGTTGTATCTAAGTTACAAAATATGTAAATTATGATATATTAGTTTGTGAAAAAGATAGATTGAAATATTGAATCGTAAACTGGTATTCATAGCTAGCCTTATAAGTCATGAACTATAAATATAATAGACCCTATTTAAGTCATAAAGGACATAAAATATAATAGACCCTATATAAGTAATGAACTATAAATATAATAGACCCTATAGTATACAAGTCACAAGCAAAATCATATAAACATTCATAATAGTAATCGAATTGGAGTTTCATATTTTACGATCTATTTAAGTGGGAAAATATTTAATATATAAAAATGAATTTTTGATGTTTTTATAATAAGCGAAACAATGTAAAAAAGAACTAATAAGCGCAACTGTGCAATGAGCGAAAAACGTAAAACGATGATAAGTATAAACTAATAATATATAAATTAAACATTTAAACACATGTGTAGGAAATCCTCGGTAAATTGAAGTTTCTAACCTTGCGGCGTAGTTGAGTGATTCTGAAATTCACATATTTGCTAAAATGTAACTAATAAAAACATTTTAGTTTGCCCAAATTCCTCAAATAATCTATTTCATGAAAGCAACCATGCATTAGAAGAGGACTGCTCATATTTTCATTAAAATTGTGGAATTTAGGGATTGTTTAAACTAATTCACATGAAATTGGTTTAGCACGATTTCTCTTCTAGATATTCAAATATGTTTTAAGTGATTTTATTATCATTGAAAGTTATTAACTATATTGATCAACACATTATTGATTAACACAATGCATTCCTTAAATATAGATTTTTTAGGTATATTATGTGTTTATAAAAGCCTTATTATGGAATATATACAATTTTTAATAGCAGGAATAATGATAACCACCTTAATAATGAAGTGTATATTTTACAACAAAAATATTAAATTGAACTTACATAAAATACTAACTTACATAAAATATTAAATTACATAAATAAAATTTGTAATTGATTTTTTAACGGTTAGTTCTGCTTCGTTGGCATATAGGGTCAGTGTGATAAATAATCAAATGTTTTGCATTACATTATTTGTAACTAATTTAATTAAAATTTTAGTTTTTACATTTAAATACTAACCTGCTCTAAAGATCTATACCCACCAAGCGTGATGCAAATTTGCAGTTGATTACATACATTTCAATAAGCATATTTACACTGTCCGCGACGCGAAGTGGCACGACTAAAAATAAGTTGAAATTAATTTTTAAAATTCTGCGTCGCCGCACGACGAAATATAAGTAATGAAATATAATATTTTATAATAATAATATACTTGAATATATAGAA
The DNA here is from genome assembly GCA_034780555.1 of Coelogynopora nodosa. Taxonomy (NCBI): domain Eukaryota; kingdom Metazoa; phylum Platyhelminthes; order Proseriata; family Coelogynoporidae; genus Coelogynopora; species Coelogynopora nodosa. The sequence continues at coordinate 14,866 of JAUZND010027426.1, forward strand.
ATATCTTAGAATTTTTCTTTAGTTTAATTAAAATTAAAATTAATAAAAAATTTGAATCAAAATATCGTATTTTTTAAATGATTTGTTTTCTTAAATATATTCAATTGTAATTTATGCGTATATTTTGCTTCAAACTATAACTATACATTTTGCAGGGGTACAGGCATTGGGGGATGGATACGTATGGTTCGCACGAAGCCCCCCAGCGGCCAAATAATAAAAAATATTTGTTTAGTTAGTATTTATTTAATTTAGTATTATTAATTTAATAATTTCATGTGTTTGTTTATAATTTTGTATAACGACGTAGAATAATTCCATGAAAAATAGAAACTTAGGAACATAGGAAGACACTTTTAAAGAATTTTCTTACTTAAAAATAGTTCAAAAATAGTATAAAATTCAAATTGAGCTTTTATTAGAATAAAACCAAAATACATATATATATATATATCTATTTAAATTCGCTCGATAAATTCCGAACTCCCCAAAAATACTGCCTACGCCTCCGAAGGCAGTTATAGATCCGAACAAAAGGCCTATTTTGGGAACACTTGAAGTATTTTTTTATGTTTCTGAAGAAATTATTTTCCCCATTTTAATATTAATTTGTTCTCCATACCTTCTTCTTCTTCTCTCTCTCTCCCCCCCTCATAATACAATACCCTTTTGTATTGACATAAAATAACAACCTGTTCCTTTTACTGCGACATTAAAATTGGTGAATACGTTAACATGATAGTATGGTTTTTGCGTGGGTTTTCGTTTAATGTTTTACAATTGTTCAGTACACGACTGACGTAATTCTAGTTTTATAAGGGTATAAAATTATATAATGTCAAAATTGCTAAAGCTAAATATTGGTAGAGGGTATTTTGATGAATACATTTTAGGATTTACTAATTTAGTCGTAAATTTTTATGTTTAAGAATTTTATTAATAATTGTAATATATTTTAGAATTTGGGAATAGGATATATATTTAAAAATCAATAGATTGAAAATTCGGATCCTAAAGGTTAAGTTTCTGAAAATTAATATATACAACGGAGAAAGTTATAGTGTTAACATATTTATTAAAATGCTGATGATATAAATGAAATCTAATTCATTTTTAGATAAGAGCTTTTTATAAAACGTTCTGTTATGTTCAGAAAATAATTAAAAGTTTTGTGGAAAATATATTACAGATTGTATACCAATCATAATATATGCCTATCGCTTATTAAATGAATAGGGAGTTTTTTATATGGTTAAAGAAAGTCAGCCATTCCATTTTAAGTTGAGAAAATATCCACTCTGATAAAGGAAATTTTAAATATGAAATCTGCCTCTTCATCTTTGGCCAAAAATAATGTCAACACCACATTTCTTTTCTCAACCAACTGTTTTCACTAACCGATATTTTGGTCTATCTTAAATTTAACTCGTTTATAGATTTCTTTCACCCATTTATTTCCCAAGCATGGTAATGTGCCCACCGAATTGGCTGATGGGGTGCGGCAATCACACCATGTGATACATTACTTATAATGGCAACCTTGTATAGGCAGAGTCGGGCTTCCAACTGTATGTACAGACATTTCTATTTTTGATTCTTTCTTTTACAAAATCTTCATTATACATCACTGTTTTTTATTAGAAAATCTAATCTTTTAAATGATTGATTAATTATTTTATTTATGTATTATAATTTATTATTCATTTACCGCTTTTCATTAATTCACTTTAAATTTAATTAATGCAGTTTTTTTTTTTAATTGCAACTATTATATTCAATAGAAAATATTATTTTAAACTTTTAAATAAAATTAAACTATAATCGAGAAATCTTTTATATTTATTAAATAGAAAATATTATTTTAATAATGTGTTTAGCTTTTTAAAAAAACGATTACCTAAATAATTAGGTAACCCATGTATGTCACCATAAATAACTGCATGGGCGTTTTCATTGACACTTCAATGAACGTGTTATAATAATATAACAAATATAATGTCGGTTGATAAATTTGATTAAAAGTAATTCTTGCATTCTGGCCTAGGATATTATTCAACCCTATAATTACGTAATTGACAGAGCTTAAATAAACATTCATTAATCTAAATAAGATAATTTTAAAGTAGTTATTTTCAAATAATACTAGGTTTTTATAGTCTCTATATTTTTTCTGTTCAAAACTAAATCTTGATTATTTTCGGCATTCTGATCCCTAATTTTCCGCATCTAATCCCATAGTTTCCGCATCTATTCTCATTTTTATGAAACATTTGAAACAGTGAATTGATGCCGTGCACAACAAACCCCACTGCTCAGAAAGGAAAGTTTCAACTAAAAACAGTTCCAATTAGGGGATACTTGACACTTGCACGCATTGATCGACAGCCTCGAAAGTTTGGTTCTACGAAAACAGTTTATTTATCCCAAATTAGGGTCACTTTATTGTAATTGTTATTGACTGAAAAGGCGGAGTATTGTCACTTCATTTCAAGTTGATCGTTATTCGGAACAATTGATATTATTTGAAAAAATTTACCCTGATCTATATATATGCTACTACATGTTTTGTAATACGAAATTTCTACTAATTAAATATGTATTTAATTTGTGTTTAACACGCCTAGCGCATTTTTTGTTGAAATCTAAAAATATATCATCTATCACACATCTTTGGGCATTTTTCTGGTTGTAATAATTCTAACTTGTTGAATTTTCTATTGTTTAAGTGTGGCTGCTTTTTCTTATATATTACCGATCTGCTTTCACTTTCACTTTAGCAACACTATAGGCCTACAATATATCAATCACAAAAATAATTTCTCAATTCTTTGCTTCATTTATTTAATGATCTCTACATAGATTATTGTTCCTTACATATTACAAAAAATATAACCCTTATTTTAAATATTTTTGAATGATCTTTTGTTTAGCTATTGTTAATAAATGCTTTTAAAATATAAAAAAATTTTATTAGTTCATTTAATGGACATACGTTGTTTGAAAATTAGAAGAAAATTAAATACACTATAACATGTATTTTAAATAATAACAGATATCTAAATATTCGATAACAAAAACTATTATACTGAAGAATTATTTTTTCACAAATGATCTTTTATTAATATATTATTTCGATCCCGATTGCAATATGATTTTTAGTTATAGAAACAAGATTATGAGCCTACAATATTCGATATCTGACACATAATTAAGCTAATGTTATCAATATGATATCTTCTGTCTGACTCATTTATTAATTAATAATAATAAGCTTGCTACACTTAAATATTTTAAACGTTTTCCTTTACTATGTATATTTTACCCTTAAAGGTGATTTTTATGGCTTCATTAAGTGATTGTGTGATGTTACTTGTATGGTATTGTGTTTAAGCGGTGTTGTGTTTATAGACGTACATTGTATATGTATATATATATATTGATTTCACTCTTAATGATTTCATATAAATTGCGTCATAAATTTTCTTTATTGGAAAATTGTTTTATTTTAATAAATTTTATGTAAATGGGTAACAAAATGATAGTGTTAACTATTTTTTTATTAAATTGATTTTAAGAGTTGATATATTTATACAATTGTAAGATGAGTAAGTTGTCTATGAAATATAATTTATTGCCTGCATATCTAAAACTGGTTTACGTGATTACTAACAGTAGGGTACCTCTGGTCAATTTGTAATGATTACTATCACATTCCTTATACTTGAACTACATGAATTATTTTACTATTATCAGTTTTTAAATCATTATTTTGCAATTATTTTGCATTATACTGCAACAGATCAATATAAGAGTCAAATCTTCATCTATTTCTTACTCCATGGTAGGTACGACTTCGTTGTGTAGTTAGTTGTATATAGTAATGGATTGAGGTTAGGTTTGCTCTCAGCTACATTGGTGAGCTGTACAATCTGTTCACTTTTGATATATATATGATATGTTTGTGTTTGGAGCCTACATGTAATTGTTGTCATTTATTTTACAGCACTAGTTTGCGAAATTTTGTTGTTGGTTGAAAAAATCATGTGTTTCTCCATTAGTGTCCAAATCGTGTTACACTTGTCATTAATTATTGCACACATTACTGTTTAATTTCATCATTATTTTTAAAACAGAAAATGAGAGCCATATTCATTCATTTGTATCTATATGCATAGTGAAAGAGTGTGAGCACAAATCACGACAATAAATTATGTAGAGCTGCATCCAGATTCTAATCAATAAAATTATAACAATACGTGTTGCGTAACATAAAAAGTAAATAAAAGTACTTCATGAACTGAACTTGAGTAGAGAAATAAATATAGACAGAAATCTTTATCAAAAAGGTTAATACCATTAAATATACATTTTGAAAATATAAAAAATATATATGGCATCGCCGGATTTAAATAATTTATATCTTATTTTGATTCTACCAAAAAAACCTATATATATATATATTTGATGTATAACTGACTTATAATAATCAATATTAAACATGGAAAAATAGTAATATTCTAATTAGGTAAATGGTTTTATTAGAGTATCAATAAAAAAAATCCCTAATAAAATATACACAGAAATCAACAAATAATAAAGCTAGTTCATATAAATATGTAAATTAACAGAGTGCTTTATTAAATTTCGCCATGAAATATTAATTTTGTTATGTTTTTTGTGTATATGTTTCATGTTGTACCAGCCGGTTTTTACGGTCAACTATTAAGTAACAATTTCTGTCTAAAAGCTATTTCTCTCATCAATAAATTATGAGAAAACTAATTCTACAACACTATTATAATTCTACGCGGCAAATGGTTAAATATTAAAAAGTGGAATACTTTCAGATGAAAATATTTCCAAAAAACAGAATTCTAATGTTACACCCTGTCACGGAAAGCTAAAAATAAAATCGACTATTCAATGAAAATATTCTACTTTTTTTTTGTTAAAATCTTCCATTTCCTACCTACGCTAAAATGCGTCAACTGACATTTCTTACTTGATTTTGACATTAACATCGGATTTATTTTTCTCAATCAAATAAGTTGAAAGAAATATCGATTCCTTTCATTGAACTGATATTTATGATTTTAACGTTAATGTAGAAATATGATATTTTCATTGCTTAACCAATTCTTTATATTAATAAACTATAATTTTACTGATAATGAATAATAATGATTCACAATGATAACTGATTCATGCATGGACATTTTATCCAACTTATTATATTAAATGGTATTATTTGATAAATCGCATTGTCAAAATTTTAAACCATAATTATTGCCTACAGATATTTAAATATATTAAATAAATGTCTTCAAGTGCATAATGTAATATTTCTTTATTTATAAATATATATAAAAATTCTTAATCTGGTGTTTTAAATAAATTGATAATTGGATTAATTGGGTTCATTTACAAATAAAATTAATAATTAATCAAAAAAATATATATATTTCAATCATTTAATTTAGTTCAGACAGTTTTCGGACTCACTAAATCAAAATCCTGCTAATATAATCTATGCATTTTTATTTGTAATATACAGTACATATGTAAGATATTGCTGAATATTTCAAATCTATGTCTTCATGAATGCCTACAATACAATTCGGAGAGTCTTCTGCTTATCAGTCAGTTCATGTGGCACCCAGCATGCTCAGACCATCAGTCATCAGTCAGTTCATGTGGCACACAGCATGCTCAGACCATCAGTCATCAGTCAGTTCATGTAGCACCCAGCATGCTCAGACCATCGTGCATCAGTCAGTTCATGTAGCACCCAGCATGCTCAGACCATCGTGCATCAGTCAGTTCATGTGGCACCCAGCATGCTCAGACCATCAGTCATCAGTCAGTTCATTTGGCGCCCAGCATGCTCAGACCACCGTACATGTCCACCTCTGTAAACAATCTCAAGCAAGCTTTTAAACTACATTTGTACTCGTATTTAATTATAGTGCTCTGATGCTCTGACGTTAATTTAATGTTGACACAAGCACGACATATAAATGCAAGTATTCTACACTTGACACATATTTTTAAAATTTTAATTTTGAAGGTATCCATGGAGATATATACCTTGAATATTCAGCAATATCTTAGATATACATATTGTTAAAAAAATGAAAATATTAAATTGGCAAGGGTTTGCTTTCATTGTGAGTCCGAGAGCTTATTGAAGCCACCGTTTTACTTAATATACTATTATATTTAAAGTGTTGTTTATAGCAGAGTTTAATATATCGATTTTGATCAACTTTAAGGTTTGTTGTACCGATATAATATCCATTCAAGGTATATATTACAATATTTATTAAACTTTGTGACATCCGTAATTGTAGATAAACCATAGCCCTAGTTTATGAATTCATAGTGTTAAAGGAGACGGCAATATCATCACTCAACAAACCATTAAAAATAATTATGAGGCTAAAATTGGGCGAAGAATTTTAAAATTCATCTTTTTGTGACTATCAGTTATTCTTTAACTGCAATTTCCTTGTAAAATATTACTAAATCCTAAATTCCTAAAGTACGCCACCTTAGTTCTTACCTATGTATGTTTTGAAAAAGTTATAATTTCTCATTAAAATGCAATTATCTTTAATCAAAATCTCACCAAGAGAATTAAAAAAAATTCAATGAAATTCAGGCTTGTTCAAAGTTGCAATTTTCAAAGTTTCAAATATGCAAAGGTTACACGAATAAAAGACAATGAATAAAAATTTTCCAACGTATTCCTAAAGAAGATATTTAAATATTCATGTATGCCTTTCTGGTGACAAGTTTTATTTAAAATATGTGAAAAACTAGGGCTCAACAAATAATATGTGTTTTGTTAAATAAAGTGTTCAAGTTAAAAATAAGTTGAACTCAAAAGACAAATTTAAAAATAGAATTAATGGCCACACTCTATTGTTGCCGAGAGTATTGCCTACTCCTCGATTCGATACAGTAAAATCTCCAACAAAAGTACCCCATCTAATCTATTTGTAGAAAAGGGCGGATGGGCACTTGTACGTAAAACACGAAGTAGATAAAAATGAAGACGTCGTCGTAGAATAGAAAGGGAAATATATCTATAAATAACCAACGGAGAATTCTGTCACTCCAATTTGTACAAATATACATACATACATATATATATATATATACATGAAAATACTGTCAGAAGATAATTCTGATGGAGGAAGTAATTACGTGGTGACGTGGTGCCTCACCTTTCCTTAAGCGCCATATTTTATATTGAAAAGCAAGAGAAAAACAAGTGAATGAAAAGCAATTGAAAACGAATGAAACATCAAGTGTTATTTCGTCCGTAGCCGTATATATACAATATATGTCGAAATTCTTAGCCGTGGCGTTTAGGTCATCGGGAAAATTGGAACTGGAAACAGATTTGTGTGATCAATAGTATTTATAAATTGGTTTTCGATAAGAATAAGATAATATTAGAATAGTCTAATCTTTATATAGTCTAGTCCGCAGTCAAACAATATATATTAAAAGTTCAGTTATAGAACTGAAATATAATATATATTAAATATTTAATAAGATATTTAGTTGACTGTTGGATGTAAAACCCTTTCAATCGCTTTGAAGAAATTAAACAAAAAAAGATGAAGGTTTTACTAAAAGTTTAAGGGAGATACTAAATAAAATAATAATTCATTTTCAGACAATTTCATTTTATTTTAATTTGATAATATAATATAATAATAATAAATAAATAATAAAATAATAATAAGAATTTAATAAAATTCATTTTACCTCAAGACTAAGTATGACATAAGTATGACTTGTTAAATATGACTTGTTAAACGTGACTTGTTAAATGTGACTTGCTAAATGTGACTTGTTAAATATGACTTGTTAAATATGACTTGTTAAACGTGACTTGTTAAATGTGACTTGTTAAATGTGACTTGTTAATTGTGACTTGTTAAATGTGACTTGTTAAACATGACTTGTTAACCATGACTTGTTAACAATGACTTGTTAAATATGACTTGTTAAATATGACTTGTTAAATATGACTTGTTAAATATGACTTGTTAAATATGACTTGTTAAATGTGACTTGTTAAATGGGATTTGTTAAATGGAATTTGTTAAATGGGATTTGTTAAATGTGACTTGTTAAATGTGACTTGGTAAATATGACTTGTTAAGTATGACTTGTTTTAGTGTGACTTGTTAAATATGACTTGTTAAATATTAGCACTTTATCAAAATTAAAAGGTTTGTCTTTTGATAAAATGAAATACGAAAACTCACAATTAATTAAAAGTTCAGCTATTGTCCTCATACCATCATGTTAATTTTGTAAATATTGGCAGACGTCGAACTTTATTACTTCTTAGCAATATTTTTGATAGTATAATGTAAAATCTCTCAACAGTCTAGTATTTTAACGGATTTAGACGCGATTGGTCGTAAGTACATATGTACAAATTAGCACTTTGATAAAAAAAAAAAATTATTAGAAGAGGACAAAAAATAATGTAAACGTTTCCTGAGATTATACGACATTTAACAAACCATTTTAGAATGTGTAGGCATTTCTTAGTCCATCCAATGGCAATAGTGCGATAAAACAACTTAGGCACATTTCATACGTATTTCGTAGATATGGATTTATAGTCATGGAAACGAGTGCGATCAAACAAGGGCACATTTCATACGTATTTCGTAGATATGGATTATAGTCATGGAAACGAGTGCGATAAAACAAAGGCAAATTTCATACGTATTTCGTAGATATGGATTATAGTCATGGAAACGAGTGCGATAAAACAAAGGCAAATTTCATACGTA
>JAUZND010027437.1:0-23686 GCA_034780555.1 Coelogynopora nodosa
ACCACCACCACCACCGCCACCAATGGGATCGATACTCGTGTAGAAGGTGGACCTGCCCGAGGTAGACACCCAGTCGAAGGGACGCCGACGGAACCGGATCTTGGACAGGGTGTCCTAGAGGGGCGGGGGTTGGCATACATAGTCAAGAGAGTATTAGTTAATGAATTATGCTGTTGTCATTATTGACCTTAAGTAGCATTATTAACACAAACTACATATTTTTATATGTAGTCAGCCAGTTTGCCAAGGATGATTTTTTAAGGAGAAAATTTCTCACTTTAATCCAAAAAACATAACTTTTAAAAGATTAGAAAACAAAAAATAAAATAGCACAACCTTTCAAGGTCTTACACAACCGCAGGAATCTTGAACCAAATATAGTATTACATCACCGACTTTTAATAGGACACATTTTAACCTTATTTTGTCACATATTCTGAATATTAGCAAAGCATTTATCTCTTTAATAATTAACAAAGCGGAGATATAGGATGGTTTTAAAGAAGAGTGACAGTGGTGGTTACCGACCGCTCAACAATGTTCATGCCAGCTCACCTTGGGCGCCGTGTCATCATAGAAGCCCATACAGAGGACGTTGGGCTTCATCCCGCCCAGACCACTTAGCCGGCAGAGATGATGGGCCCCCTGGCGCACCGTGGAGCTCATGGTCAACTCCACGAAGGCCTTGACACGAAGGAAGTCCACGTAAGAGAGCCAATGTCTAGTTAGAGGAGGGGTGTGGTATCAGACAACATTATACAATAAACCGTCAGAAGGATAAAGCCGTGGAGCTTACATAAGATTTAAAATAGAGCGTTATAACATATCGTATAAATATTTTTCGATGTAGCATTTATATTGTCGAAATTAAAAGCTCTAAGTTATTAAACGTTAGGGACTACGTAAACTTATGTTTTATTTATACTTCCGTTTTATTATATTCTTCCTTAGAATAACAAATAAATAAGTAACAACAAACGTGTAAATAGGTGTATAAATTATTAAACATTTACCCTACCCGAACAATTGAGCAGCAACATGTGATGACAAGAAAATCATGTCACATTATACTATAAATAGCTTACAATAAATAGTTTACTAGATGTATACGAAAGTCCGACTCCATATTTAAACCATTTAATATTCAACAGAGGTTAATTCATTATAAAATTATTAAATCACAAAAACAGCACAGATAATAAGGCATGAAGAATACGTGGAGAGATAGTTTATAGAGGGAAAAGGTAGACTATGTAGGCAGTAGATTCTACATAATGCTAAAAGTTAAATTGAGACTGAAGTGAGCACTTTGACAACCATAAAAGCCAGAATGAAGGGTGTAGGACAAAGGAATGATGCGCAAGACACAAGACGCCATAGAACGACTGCAGTTCACTTTTAGCATACTGAATACTTGTGTTATCTGACAAGATCAAAATATAATTATTATTGGTGTCTTACTTTGTCACCATATCCCTTAGGTTAAAATTAGCTACACTGTAGTATTCAAAAGAAATCATGAAGGAAATTATATCGCTCACGTATTAGTGTGATTGAACTATAATTCAGTTACTTCCGTTTTGATAACATGTCAATAACACCAATACTTATAAGTTATCTGCTGGTTTTCGATAAACTATGTCACATTACTATGATTTTAGATAATATGACACTATTAAATGGGTACACCTGATTCCTTGCTCATATTTACAATAGAACAGAACGTTAACAAAGAACTAGTACAGAAACATGTCATAATAATATACATTAATTAACGATGAAATCGTTTTTGTATGTATTACGCACTTTAAGTATTTTACGGTGATTCCAGTACTATATTTTCCACTACGTTTATAGGTCAACCACATAACCGCTATATCACAGCAAAGTATGCCAACATAGTCTATATGAAGCAATGGTTATAATAGGCAAATATGAAAAAAGTGAACGAATTCCTTTTTTGTCAATGACGACAAAGCACGTATTTTTTGAAGATTGTTTTCACCCTTTTACTTTTAACGGACGTAATGATTGTCATCACATTCCAATAATTGTATATATTAGTGAGAGAGAGAGAGACAGAGAGAGATATCTAATAAGATAAGAGAAGTAATGAGTATTTTGTCAATTTTATCTCTCTGTAGAGGATATAAGATAATCGCCAATTATAGCCTTATCGTGTTGTAGTTTTGATGGTAAAAGTAATCAGAATAAAATGTAGCTTTATGTAAATATGCATAAGAAAGAAACAGTCTATAATTGCAATGTGTGCTTAAAGTTGCTAATTTAACTATTATACATAACATAGTAATGTTTAGTTGGTTAAATCGACTATAAACAGTAGGCAGGTAGGGCCTACACAATTAAAATAACTTAAAAGGATGCATGCTCAGACGACGCTAGTACAGTGTATGTTGTACTTACAATTGAAGGGATTCCTTTCACGACAATATAAATAATATGAATAAAAGACCACTTTTTATTAACGCAGGAGCCCTCATCGTCCGACCAAATACAAGCTATATAACCGATTTCTCAAGCTAACCAGTTACAAAGTTAATTATTTATTTTCGATTGTATTCAGATAGTTTACATTGAAAAAAAAACCGTCTGTGTGCTTACGATATCTGAATGTAAATAATTTCTCTGATACATTTTATATGGTTACATTTGTGTACTTGGTATCGTACAGCTATTGTTATCGCGCATTTAAAGGGTGACTGCCAGTGATAATTTTTCAAATACAATGTTTGTTCTTAGTGAAGTAGATTTTAGCATAAAAAATAGCCTATTTCAAATTATTTGTAACAACTAATTGTAATGAATATTATGAAAAATAAAAAGAGGACTACACCGTCGGAGTTCAGATTAGCGTTCTACACTCAAAAAAGTAGCAAAACTAAAGAAATCCATGAAAAATTAGATGTTTTTAAATAATTACAGTTTTTAGTAAACATGGGTCAATTTTGACTTTATATCATGGCTGGCAAACCGCTTGCGCAAATAACATGTAGCGTAACAGTTGTGATGAGGCTTTTCAGAAGATATTGGCAACAATATAATATGAGATAATATAACAATTCTCTTCATGAGAGACGTCTGTATTAATATTACTTAATAAATTATTGTTAATGTACTTCTTCAGTTTTGCGAATTTTTAAACTGTACGACGCTAAACTCCGGTTTCGCCAAAAAGAGTAAGTTCGTTTACATTTTCCTTATTGATAGATTTAATTTGTCAAAAACAGCTACTTTGATACGGCATATGAAACTAGCAGCAATAATCGAAATGTATACAATTGTCTATTTCGTTATAATCACAATATCCAGAGGGCCCACCTCATTCCCGCAATGCAGGGATCGTAAGTCATCGTGTCGAGATCCCGGGTGATCACGTGACCAATGACGTAGAGACCGCCCTTCTTTAGGTCGTTGACGAACTGGACGAGGGAGGCATCGGAGCGGGGATTGGCCACCAGCAGGAGGATCTGTGGCCGCCAGTACTTGACGTGGTCCTTCCGCGAGTCCAGCTTGAGCAGGTACTTGCGGACCTAGACGTATGGGGAGGAACAGTTGTAACATAATGTGAATCCCAATGTATGGGTGATTGAATGTAATGTACAGAATTACTCATATTATATTCAAATAATTTTTGCAATTTTTTATTTATTATAATGGGTACTTTGTGAATTTCCTTAAAAGGATAAAAGCGAGTTGTTCAATATGAAAATTTGAGGAGATTAGGTAATGCAGACCAGTTGGAAGATGGTGAGAGGGATCAACAAAGGAAGAGAGGCATCAAGAAGAAGACAGCGCGAGACTGTTAGTGAGCACACAAGAAGAAGAGAAATATAAAAAAGGAAGCGGAGACAAACTAAAAGGAAAATATATAGGTAAGAATGAGATTTGATTAAAATTAATAATTGCAGCAACTTAGATCAGTCTAATAATTTCAGACGACGCATTTTGAGCGTTTAGAATGAAATTGAACCTATAACCGATATAATCATATTACAGAAAATAATATATTTCCATTTTAGCAATTATCATGCTTTATGATTTATTAAACACTGAACTGTTAATTGTCATAATTTGTGCCTCCCCACCTGATGGAAGAGCAGCGCCTGGCCGATGGAGCCCCAAGACTCGTCGAGCTGCCGGAAGTGGAGCCCCACAACCAGTACAAGGAAGACTAGTAGCCCGAGGAGGGCGTAGATGGCGTTGATGAGAAAACACATAACCAGACAGCCTGCCATCCCCAGCAGACAGGACTGCCAGCTGAACACCTTGAACGTGGGTCTGAGGCGTGGAACATGTTGGGGCACTTATTCATGGAGCTGGGAGACTAGTTTTATTATCAACATTTTACCAAGTTTATCTTTTTTTTTTTACCAATTTTTTATTGAGAAGAAGTAGAACAAAGAAACTAGCGGAAATACTAGCTTGAATGCGAAGGTTACAGAATTTTTTTGAAGTGAAAAATACTTTATATTAAAAATCGTAGTAAAATAAAATAATCCAAAGATTAAACAATTTTTTTTGTAGAAATCGAATCTTACAAAATAAATTGCAAAAACTATTTATTTATTAGCAACATATTAATAGAATAAGAATTTTAGGATTACAATTGTTTCGAAAAACAATTTGTTACCAAAATTTTATATTGATAAAATTATCCATTATAGACCAGTAATCTAAAGAAGGAGGTAGTTATAAATAGGAGAATTTCAAAATTAATTTTAATATTAGTTTATTACTAAAATGAAATATAAAAGTTTTTATAGAAAGGGAAACTATAAGAACTAGTTTAAAATTGGATGATTATAAAATATATTTGAACGTTTGTTGTTTAATTATCAGCACAACACCAAAACGCAGTTTTATATTATGGATAGATTAAGTTTATTAAATTTAAAAGTGAAGAAATTGTGCTAAAAAGTGAAATAGACTGACACACAGATATTAAAAATGTATGGTTTTGTTTTACGCAGTCGAAACATCATCAGTAAATATTCCATAATTAGTTTTCGTAAATATATAACGATAATCGAAGGTTAGTGTTATAGTTATAGATAAAGATGGTACCTGAAATTTAACTTTATGATCTTAAAGGTTTGTAGAAACCCCGATAGTACTACCATTTCAATATACTTAATCAAAATGAATAAAAACTACTATTTATACGAGTATCTTGTAAATGTACCAGATTGTCAACACGCACTACGGGATATCATGTGAAATTATATATTCTGTTCTAGTTTCTCTGAATAAGAAGAAATTAATTTTTATATAAAATAGATACGAAGTGCAATAGACTTAAACACCATCAAATATCGGTTTCAAGTAAAAGTTAATCTCATATGAATTGATATAGTTAAATGTAGATTACCAATGAGATGATCAATGATCTTCACCAAAGTCTATGTAACCGGATAACCCGGTTAATATCACAGATAACAGAGATATGGTAGGTAAGGGTACAATGTCCAGAGAACACCCTTTCAAGCTGTTATCGAATAGCCATATCATCGACTGAGGATCAATGGTCTATTCCGATCACAGCAGAAGACATTAATATTTTAATACTATAAAAGTAAATCAGTAAATTTAATTAACTCACGTATAATTAACTCAAATATTTGGTCCAGTTTAAGTTGATTTAAATAATGTAAGTGACGACGACAATCAACACTAATTAATCAAGCATCCTGACTGAAACAGTAGATATACTTAACTCTAATTTTAATGGAAGGAAACTCATTATTTATATTATAAAAACACTATAATCATTGTTTAATTAATTTAAGTAAATATTTATTGCAATGAATTAGTGTAATTTAATTAGTCAAAAGGAAGGTTTCTATTACACCAAATATCCCCACTTGTAAATCTAATAAGTTGGTCACATATTCCACAATGCAACGCCACAAAACCATGTCATGACTTCCTTATATTATAATGCAGGAATTTGGACCCTCAGCGGCAAATAGCTAGAATTAAATTTATTGACTCCACAACACTTTTTCTGACCAGGCTTATTTGTTAAAAGTAAATTATTATTTAAAAAGTAATCGGCAGGCACCTGAAGTTGACGGGGGAAGCCATATCCAGGGCAGCACAGGCCAGATTGACCGAGGCGTATGCGATGAGGAAGAAGACCGAGGCGATGGGAGCGATCGTATTCAGACTACCGATCAGGAGAATGCACTGCCGAAAGAAAGAAGAGGGTCAGTGCAGTGAGCAATGACTTGAGACGAGGGAATGGCAAGAGGGGGAGAGTAATGATAAATGATTCTCTGATAAATAGAATAATAGATAAAACTGAGACGAAAAAGTCAGGATAATTAGTGAGCAGAGAAACAGAAGGCGAAATTATAATATATGAAAAAGGAAGACGTGGAGACAATAGAGGCAATAAGATTAAGATACAATTTCCAGCACAAATGTGAAAACATAGTGGATTTATAAATTAAGAATTAATATTATTAAAAAGTAAGTGGTTATAAATTAAAAAGAAACAAAATAGAACAAAACACGTGAAATTTTCTCACTTGCATAATATTAATCACAAATATAACCCACTAACACCAAATTTGAACAATAATTAACTAACTTATTTGCGATATGTAATCATAAATCTATTCAAACCCATACAATTGCTGTTGTTTATAGGGGTGAACATTAAATGTCTTTGAGGCGCATAAAAAAACATTTGTTTAAAAATGTCTATTCACATTTAATATGATTTTTGATAGTTTTATTTTTTATATTAGCACTCTGTCCACAAAGTCATACTACAACACCCAATTTGTTAAATATTTGCATAAAAAGCAATATAATATAATCTATGAGTTTTTGTAATTGTTTTATATATAAGGAACTATATAATATAATTATATCATACATTACGATGCCGTGTTGCATTAAACTGCACTGTCTTCCAATCTTCCTTTCCTTAGGACATCATATATTTTAGAATATGCGTCAAATGGTAAGCGCCAAAAATGCACACAAATATTCAGGGCCGGGGCTCTAGAATATTTCAGCACACTCAGCACCCCCGGTTCCTACATGCTTACAGCGTTATATAATTTTGAATATTGAAATTATATTCATATAAAGCAGAACTGCTTATAATACTAGATAATATAGTATTAACCTTATTTATAATGCTAAAGTAGTTTTTACCAGACAAGAATTTGTCCCTAAACCAGGAGTACTTTGTTACAATTGAACCAACGTCACGCAGGTCTGGGTTGAGGACCAGCACACAACTTAAGCTCTCCTCCGGAGTTTTTTTTTTTTTTTCTCCAACTTAGCCTAGTTGGTACCGATCTGTCCTTCAAGTCAGAGGGTCGGTGGTTCGATACCAGCGCAGTAGGTACTCCTCTGGCTTCACGGTATAGTTTCCGGTCAAACAAATTACTATCTGTAAAGCTAGCAAGTTTTTGTGAAGTTTATCTTCGACATTCCAGAAATGTATTCCATTATTAGCAGCTGGGTTGAATATAACTTACACATAATGACTACAATTGAAATGTAAATATTTCCAATTTAAAGCGATTTCAGCGAACATTATACATATTTAAATATTATATATAATTAAAACGAGGTAAAATTGTTTGGTATAATGGGTAGCATGTTCCCATTGAAGGACACTGAGTAAACACACCTGAATCAAGACAAATGAAACCCCAACAGCCACCAATGGATTGCCACCTTTGGTTGACCACTTGGCTGGACGGAGAATGATGCCTGTAATAAAAGTATAACAGTTCACAACTTCGAGGATCAAAACAAGTACTCGGTTTCGGTTCATATTAAATCAGAAACGAAGCTTTTGTGTACTGTAATACAATAAACAAAATGTGTGAATGCGAAATATTTATATTTATACAATTTTAGCACATTAATGAAGGAATCTCCATTAGGTCTACACTACCATGTCAAATTTTATTCACCTGAAGTATCATTGAGTCATTTTAAACAGTTATATTATATTAAAACGAAACAAAAATATGTGGTTGAATTATAAAAAAGAAACACATTATAATGTTATATTCACCAAAAAATCTGTCAGTTTGTAAAGCTAAAACTCGCACAATAGATATTTCGATTGGTAAAATATTGATTTGTTCAAGAAGTTTACTCGAATGACAAAAAATAATATAATATGGCAGTCATACATAACTGTATGCAGATATAGCTTGCGAGAATGACAAATCAAGATATATACAAACGACTGCACCTTCTAATTCAAATTACGATTATCAAGGATCGTATACACTAGCTGAAATTAACCATTTCAGAAGATGATTTTAGTAGTATTTGACTGAGACTGATACCAAGAAACTTATGCATAAATATACACACGGTCTAAAAATGTACCATTAGTTATACTGCAACACCAAATTAGTAAATATATATATATATATAGCTATTTCGTGTCATCATCTTTTTACACGATTTAAGCATGTAAAAAGTTATACACATTAAAGAAGAGTAAAGGATTGAACTGTATAGAGTTATTAATTTGAGTTATAACAAGTTTGAATGATTACTGTGTTAATAAATAAATAAACAAACCAGTATGTAATCAGGTTATATAAAGCTAAATAACTAATGTCATAATACAATAAAATATATTATTAACTAATTTAAATATACTAAACTCGTATATTTTGACCATAAGTCCTTATCAACAAAATATAAGGAGGAAAATTCAATTTAAGATTACAGATATGATTAACAATATTTGAAAAATAAAAATACTGGAAGATCCTAAATTTACAAGAAAGAATATTATTATTTTACAAGAAATGTTTCAATCCAATAATTTTTTTTTTTTAAACCATCCGGACTATCAAATAATCAATACTAATCATTTATGGTAATATGTTCGACCCTCAAGTGACGCACCGAATATCTCATCCTTAGCGAGAGCCTCCAGGACTCTAGAAGCGCCAATCAAATTCCCCAACGAAGCAGAAAGGGTAGTGGCAAAGATACCGATCACAACAAAGGGGGGCCAGAAGTTGATGCTCTGCATGTAGATATAGTTCTCTACCAGAAGGGCTCTATAATGCAAAGCGATACGTAGAAATAATAAGTAAACCACGCTTTGCAAAACTAACGGCTATAAGATAGAATTAAAAGAAGAAAGGATTCATTTTTCTCGTCCTCATTAATTAAATTACTATTTTATTTTACTAAACTTATTCACCCGTATTAATTACTTATGAAAATTAATTAATTGTTGTTGATAAACTCTCGAAACGCCTAGAAACATCATTTTTAAAGATATTCACAAAGTTTTATATTTTTGCACTGTATTTTTATTATTAGTTTAAACCTCTATGAAACCACCTGCTCAACAAAATATGTACTAGAAAATGTAACTGGATAATATGTGGCGTCAAAATAATGAGCTCATATCCTGACAGATATCCAAACTTTCGGATTAATAAGCCATAAAACAACATTATAAGAAATATCGCCTAAAAACCGTTACTATAAAGAACCGTATGTCTTCGTGAATATGCTTTAATGAAATATTTAGTTCATATATTTATATGTTGAGAATTTAAAAAGTTTTAAACAATATTTAAAAAATTCTATTATGCTCAGAGCCGCCCAATAATTTTTTATATTATGAATATCTATCGTATCATGAAATACATTTGATTCTAAAAGTTTATGAAGTCTGATAAATCGTGAATTGAATGCAGTAAATTATAAAAAAAGTAAATATTAAACTACTCTATGCACATTGAAATAAGAAGACAAAATATCAAATTAGGGACATTAACAAGTTAATCAACAATAAAATATGTCCTGAAAGCGACTGACGTTGAATAATTATTCTTATTATTAAAAACGTTACCTAGAGCAGGAGCCTGAAGATAAAATGGCCAACAGAAGATAACTGATAAATGTGATCAAGGTTGCCGCAAGGGTTCCTCGTGGAATTGACTTGCTTGGTTGTTTCAGCTCTCCTAAAAGAAAGAGAGAAATTACCACATAAAACAATTTTCAACTTAGCAATTACCATTTTAAACAATGTAACATCTAAATCGGTATTATCGGCTTTCTAGTAGTGTTTATCTTATTTAGAATACATTAGTTAACTCGAAATCACTTTGTGTGTAACATTTAGTTACAGGCCTAGTGAATGAATGTTCGACGTGATGGAACACAATGAATTCAATCCGTTAGAAATATATTCACAAATTATGACAAAATTAACCTCTTCTTTCAACACATGTGTAGAAGGTATGATAAAAAGGCACAACTATGGAGGGATCTCAAAGATCATTATAGACATAGACATTATATTAACTTTAATGAAGCCATCATTAATAATATATATTTCTGGATGCAAATTTTCATAAAAGGGTCTTAACCATTTTCAACTAAATCCAGTTAAAATAAATTTAGTATATAACATATCGAAAGCCATTTAAATTAAAGCGTAAATAAATATCATATCTATAGAGTAGAAATATAAAAATGTCTGAAATATAATTATAATAGATTTTTTCGTACTGTTACAGAGTACTAAAACAAACATACGCTGAAGACCGTGAATTTATGATCTAGATAAACGAAATCATATTATACGAACCTAGTTAACGAGGCCAATATCTAGTGCGTCAACAGGCGAATGATAGAATAGAATGATGCTAAATAAGCTGTTCACAGAAAATCGATGTATTATTACATTTTATTGTACTACAACAAATTACGTCATTGAATAATAAATTTCAGATGACAAGATATACTAGTAATAATATATGAGAAGAAAAATCCGACTACAATTTTAAGACAAATATGTAACCACTTTTTTAGTGGAAGACATTTTATCTTATTATACAGAACTGATCCATTAAAAATGTTGTACTCTATGTTAGTTGATTGCCTGTTGATTTTCACTGAATTTTGAAATCATGATATTTAAGATAACCACGTTGTAATTATTGAACTACTATATTATATATATATAATAAGTTTTGTATTTTTAGATAATTTTCAGAACAGGGCTATGTTAATTTATCTCTAGATCCTAATTTGATTTTAATGTTAAATGTATCAATTTACAATTGATCGGCAACAATTAATAAGAAAAACAATACACCGCTCAATGTGGCTTCATAAATTCTATTAAGATACTAGCAGACACCACTGTACAATATAGAAAGAAGCAGCAATTAGTTTATCAAAACAGATTTACGTCTATATTGTATCCAATCGATAATTGATACAACATGTGAGGCGGAAATACCAATCCATTTAGTGGAATTTTAAATAAAAACCCACCATTTCCATTAAAAATGATCAGCTTACAAAATGAAACCCCATAAATATGGGTTTACCCGACATATTGGCCCCATTCATGATTCCAGTAACGCCGGAAAATAGGACAGCAAACACCAGGGTGAAGGACATTTCATTTCCTGTACTGTAGTCGACGGCCATCTTAGCTGTGTAACACAGAAGGGTAACAGAGAATCTATTTAGTAATAGAGCAGTGATATACCTGTCTATACCAACAATTAGAATATACAAGAGCAACAAAAGGATACTTGGCGTTACGGCTGTATTATAGGGGGGTTAAAACAGTACACGTACTCCCCAAACCTTTAATTGATTGTTGTTTGAGTATAGAGAGCAGATTGTTATTCAGCAATTACATTGAAGGACAAAAGCAAATTATGCACGATTTACACAGTTTAAATATGGCATTCAAATATAAATAGTATGGAAAATTATAGTTTTAAATAATTTTGGCAAATAGTTTTGATAAAAGCATAAAGTGAAGTATCATAAAATTTAACAAAAATTACTTTATATTAAATCGTGAACAAATAAAACCGAAAATAACACGACAAAAAGTATCTCTATACAAGAAAAACTATTAAACATTATATTGTGGAAAATAACTTCGTAATAAAACAATAGATGTGTTTAATATTTAGACCAACTTTAAATAAATATACACAAAGCCTGGTTCTCACTTTCAAATGTTAATTAATTTGCGCCAAATAAGCAAGCAAGCCATATACAAGATAATTAAAAGATAATTTCTGTATCGTTTATTGTTTCAATACTTACACACCCAAAACTTAGTTTTCACGACGAAAGATAGAATGGGTAATAATAAGTGTAAATATAAACAATTACAACACTAGCAATCTTACCTAATAGATTGAAGTATTATTTTAAAGTTTAAATATGAAATAATAACAAAATAAACGGCAACATAAAAAAATCATGATTACTAAGAATAATTAAAGCTTAAATGTTTACGAACTACTTGGAAATATTTAAAACTTCAAACATTAATACATTCACAAGAAAAACCGATATATTTGACGATATTTTATAGCGATGGCTAATTATAGGTGAGAACACCTCTGATAACTTTTCCAGCCACCTTCAGTTTTAAATATAAACCATCCAACCTCTCCATTTTATTGAAAGATTTCTGGATTAGACGGTTCCTCAATCTGTCGATAATACTATAATTAAAGTATCTGAAAGACTCACGTAGAGAATTATTCTTAAAAGTTTCCAATAGTAGACCGGTGAAGTTGGCTTTGTGTGTGACATTATAATTTGCCGATTGATTGCCATAGACATAGTGGTTGACACGTGGTATCTCCACCTCGAAAGGTTTTTGGAATATGATACTCACGATAACCGATGCAAGGCAAATGAAAACAATCTGTTGAGAAGGAAGAAAATTATTATCACAAATGTTTCCATACTTTATGTAAAAATATACTGTGTTTTCTCGGGTGTCTTTGAAGAAAAATCACGGATTCTATGCTCATCATGAAAAATCATGTATATGCTCGTCTAACCGTTAACAGAATAAATTCTAAATCAAACAATTTAACATAAAAAATGAATAAAGAAAACCAGAAAGCATATCATAATTAAAGAAGCATTAATAAAATTATAAAAATATAAATAATAATAAAAGAGAAAATTGGTGTGATTTTGATATATATTAGACACACCGCTTATAACGAGTTCCAAAAGTGTATCATAGGTTGTCGCAGTGAATCGAGACACATTTTATGTTAACACAAAAGATTTACCAAGAGAAACACAAAACTGCTATTTTATAATGGGAAAGTTAATAAAGCAACAATAGGTATTTAAAAGTCGAAAATATATACATTTTAAGAACGTTTATCTAAATAGCTATTTTAATAAATTTTCAACTTGAGTAGGAACTTATTCAGCTTAGGCAAACATAAAGTATTAGGTTATAATGTCTTTAGGAAAACAATAATTGCAGTTTTTGGTGCTATTATTGCAGGCGTTGAGCAGGGTTCCCACCAATATCTAAATTTAAGCACTATTAATTATTCATCGGAAACTTTAAAATACACTTCCATAAACTACATATCACTATATTTTGTCAGAAATAGAGTGAATAAACATAATATAACATAGTTTTGTTGTAACATAAGATTGATCTGAAAATAGAAATATAGTATAAAAATAAATACGCGTCATTCAGTAAAGAAAATATATTAATTTTTTTGCTTTGTAATAACCCAAAATTTAAGTACTTTTCTAGGACTCTTATAAAAATCCAGTACATTTCAACGACTCTTCTCAAATTTGAGCACTTTTCAATGAGCTCCTTAAAAATAAGCCCCCAGTGGAAATCTCCGTTAGACTATGAGGTCATACACGATTTGCTTTGACACTAATAGCCTTATTGGGATCAAAGAAGAAGGATGAAGAGTTTTCTCCCCGAAATATATTGGCTCGGTGTTTTCTGTCTGCCATAACGCTGGCGAGTGTTTTATCTGCATTTATTCTGAGCTTTTATTTATCCGGAAAGTGCCGACCGATGTATTGTAATACAATATTTTCACTATAAGCGATCCAATTAATTGCTTCAGCTCACCAATCTACTGACTGACTCACCAAGAGAATGACGAAGGAGGCCTTGGCGAAGAACCCACTCCCCACCAAAATGACGAGAAGACAGAGCAAACTGATACACGTTTTATAGAGGTAGAGCCACCAAAAGTTATCACCAGGTAGTCCGGCAATAACCAATCGACCTGTACATAGGCGCGGAGAGAATGGTCAAGTTGAGACATAGAACAACTTGTTGGCTTAAAATATATTATAAACTTAAACTATATTTATATATTAAATATGCATATAAAATATTCTGTTATATTTATACAGTCCTTATTTTAAAATCATTATGAAAAGTTTCCAATATTTTCACATGCATTTAGAATTGTAAATGATGGATAGATTATATACATAGTGATACAGAGTAATAAATATTATCTTTTTAATCGATAAAAACTTTTTATTTAAAAATAGAAAATCATAAAATACGTTAACACAATCATTAAATATAAAAATTATTTAAATATGGTCTCTCGAAGCGTATTATAAAAAAATTATAATGTTTTCAAACAAACTAAAAATATAATAATGAAACACGAATTATGCAATGATGTTTTCCAATGCATTCTTTTAATTGAGTAAGTGATTTATAATATGATACGACATTAAATGACATAGATAAAAATTACTAAAATTACCTAAAATGTGTTCTCAATTCTAGGAATGAGGTTTAATATTTAAATAGAAAAAACAACAGCTGATAAAAAATAGATAATACCAACCTTCAGGCCCAAAATTGTCAACAATTGCTTCAACAAATCCAGCCAAATAGAGTGCACAGGAGAACACATTAGCAAAATAGAACAAGATTCCTACACTACCTCCAAATTCTGGACCAAGTGTACGACTTATCATGACTGTCCAGGTTACAATAGTGTTTATAATTAAGAAAATAACAACTTTAACATTTTTTTATACATGTGATGTAAACATTCTATGCCATGACCAAATTGTAAACAATTAATGTAATTCAGCAGATAAATTATTTTCACAATATGGATTATAAATGTCCCCATAAATGCCCCCTCTAAGATTTCAAATCAAGATAGGGTCAATAGACAATGAGTGCACAAAATTCATTTGTTACTTTTGAATATCTTTTATGAAGGTCAGGGGTAGGTGTGTATAACCTCATTATTTTATTACATTTTTAGCATTTTCAAAAAACTCATCTAAAATTAACCAAATGTCCAAATAAAATATGATTTGTCCGGATTAGGTGAATTTTAGATGCTTTTTTAAAAAATGCTAATGAAATCCGGACGTCTGACAACCTTGAAAATGTTTCATAGATAACTGTTTCTATAAATAATAAAATTTCATGATAAAAATAAACTCAAATAGGTTATGATATGTTCTACATTATTACGATAGTTATTATTACAGTATTTATTAATTAATATTAATTATTATGGTAATTATTATGCTGTAATTATTTTTTACCTTCCAATTAGGTTTTCAAGTATAAGGACTTTTCCTAAATATGTGTTTTACATTATTTTATGATTGTTTAAATAACAAAAATATAATACCTTTGCCACTATAATAAGTTAAAAATTATCTGACGCTTTTTACCAGTGGGTTGCTATAACACCCCAATATTATTTTTTACATTCAGATTGTTTTTTATTTATTTTATTTTTATATGTTATATTATTTTAGCTATAACTAACTTTTTAATCCACAAAAAGTATCTTTACATATTTACTTCAAATATAATAAGTAATAATAAATAATAATAATAATTAGTATCTATTACTACTAAATAATAGTCATAAGTAATAATCTAAGTAATTATATTATGTCAAGTTACATAAGTAAAACATTTAGCAGTCAGGACACTTGTATACAACATGTGCTGCACATATTGGTCGATTGCAGCCTTGACAACTCCTTGATGTCTTGCAATCCAAACTAAATGGACAAATAAAGCACCACCATTGTCTATTTACAGCTTGCTGTGGTGGTTGCTGGTTCCTTGGACCGTTTCCTTGCTGTGGTGGCTCAATCCCAATCAAGCACCTTGCCAACTCAAGGAGAAAGCACTTAAAAGTATTTTTCAACTTCGACATTTATATTCCAGATGTATGTGAAGGTACAATACAAGGGCTTTGTAAGTGGAGATATTTAGCAAGTTCATGAATAAAACAATGGGCCACCTGTTAGTCTTTTGAATACAATTGTATGTCCATACTAGCTGGTCTAAAGTATCAACACCACACTTTCCCTTGTTGTAGTCAAGAAAAATTTGAGGTTGCTTTTTTGGACCATCATCAACTGTGGCATCTGGGTGATTGGTAGATAAAACAATTAACAATTTTTTTTTGGGACATATAATACAAGTGTGGCATTGTCCTAGAAGCCAAAAATGCTTAATAACTCTGGACATGAACAGTCGGCCATCATTTGCTTTGGCAGTTCTGCTTTATTTTTGCGAATAGTGCCAGTCATTGTGATTCTATGCCCAAGCAGAGTTCTTGCTAGCTGTAGACTTGTGAAGAAGTTGTTTATATATATATGTGTCAACCAGATTCTTTTAGCATATCAGTCAACTGTAATACTATGCATTGACCTTGACCCCTTTTGGGAACATTACCAACATGCCAAATGTAAAGTTCTATATTTAAACAATAGTACGAAGTTGCATCGCAAAGTGCCCACCGTTTTATGCCATATTTGCCTGGCTTTAATGGTATGTACATTTTAAATGAGCACCATCCATGAAAGGCCACTAACTGTTCACCAACAGTGCATTTATACCTTGACTACTGCCAGAAGGGAGACATTGATTAACTGTAATGCTCGTGTCAAGGTAGAATCAATAAATTAGTCTCCCTATCTGTTGGTATGTTTATGCCTGGTAAATTGAAACTTTAATTCTGAGTTTAGAAAAAGAAAATATGTGGGGTGTTATATCACCCCACTGGTAAACAATGTAAGTTTTTTTCTTGGTATGTTGAGGGTTAAAAGCTCAATCTATGTTATATAGTCAAAACTGTACATAATTGTGTCCAATTTTTACATCATTTGATTAATTCAAGCATATCAATGAAACTGTTAAATAAATTTGTAAAGGATACAGTAAACACCACCTCCTTCAACAGCTCCATTGGTGCTGATTGCACAAATTGCCAATATGGTCAATAAAAGAATTGTGTAAGAGAGAAATAACTGGAGAATTGTTCCAGCAATACCCATTTGTCCAACAACCAAACCTAGATAGTAGAAACAAAAAAAATATAAATTTCAGCACAAATGGGAAATAAAATTGTATTAAATTACTTTTAACTAGAATACTATTGTTAAAGTGCATATAAATATATGTATTTTTACTGTTTTACATTATCAGTAAATCTAACAACTGACTAAAAAACTTTTGGAAAAACTATTTCTGCTCATCCATGTCTATTGCATGTAAGTAAAGGGTAAGACCCAATAAAAATGTGGTCAAATTATTTCTGGACTTTTAGATGCCCTATGGCCATATATTATGTCATTTAAATCAATAATTGAAAATCTTTATAAGAACAAGTATATTAAAAAATAAATATATAAAAAATAAGAAAAATTTATCATTTTTCATAAAAAGAAACCATTCTCTGAATATTAATATGAATGCAAAGCTTTCCTTAAAAAATGGTGCAAACATTAAAGACTGAAAAACCATATATATATTTATAGATAATAATGCATATCATAACTATTACTTATGTAAATAAATATTACATATTATTTTCTCATAATAGATAATCCAGCTCAGTTGATCTATTTGATAGAATTCTTCTATATATAAAGTGTTTTAACTATTGTAACCATATTTTACTTTATTATAAGTATAATATAAGATAGATGTATATGTTGGAATAATATATTATAAATAAATATTCTTTATTTAAAAATAAACAGATGAAGAAGTTATGATATATATAAAGAAAATTACATTTAAGAAAATTTTCAGAATTTCAGAATTATTAATGTGTCATAAAGATTATAAGTAAAATTATAGTATACTCAAACTATGGTCCAACTTTTTATAAAATTAGATTATATAAAGTTATCATTTGGCTCTCCATTGTTTAAAACCATTTTTTTAAATAAATGTATTGATAATAACCAAACTGGGCTATTTCTATTGCAGACTTTCAATTCAGTTGATAGCAGTATATAGTTTACTTACAAACTCTCCTGAAATATAATTTCCTTTTTGGATTTGAGACTAGTATTTCAAATCCACAGGTTTGACTTGCCATCTTATCACTCCAGGCTTGTTTTGCATAGAGTATAAGCTATGTTTGGATTGCAAACATTTTTTATAAATAATATATACAGTTTGATGATAAGTCATTCCTTTTGAAATTTAGTTATGATTGTTGGTTTTTTCTTTAAACCATCCTGATATTATAATAAAATGTTGTTTCTTATTTGACAATCACTTTGATAATTTTGGGATCTTCTTTTATATTTGTATTTGTTTTGTGGTTATTTAAGGGTTTAGATGTGTTTAATGTCTTTTAAAAAATGCTATAGATATTAAATAAATACAATTAGTACAATTATAATATAATAAATGTATATCACTTTTACTGCAGATTTAACTGACAATTTAATTTCAAATTCAATTATTAATTTAATGAAAAAATCAGCAATTGAATTAGCAGTTAAATATGTAGTTGAATCTGCAGCAAAGATAATATGATTTTATATATCCTTTAACAATTTTGAACTGTAAAGTTTATCTATTTAGGACTCCTAGATGGAATTTCTTATTATCTTCAAACTTTACCTTATACTTTTTGTAAATAGCTTAATGACCTAAATACCATATATATATATACATTATTTTTATGTCTAATTGCTTGTGGTTACTCTATATTAAGACATACAAAAATTTAATAAAAAGTACTTTAGTATTTATTAATGTACTCCTTGGGTATTTATAAAGTAAAAATTATAATAAATTAAAGTAGATATGATTATAATTAATGATAGTATAAAATGATATTCTGTAAAGTAATTTTGATTAAAGTAACTGATACTATTTATATATATATTTAATAATAAGATTCTCCAGTATAGTATGATATAAACTATGTATTTATATAGTTATATAATTTACTTTAAACATATCTGATCAGTTTTATAATAAGAGGTGCTTTTTATGCAAGAGATATTAATATAAAATGATATTATTATTATGTATTAATGTATAATTATAATAATTATATTTTTATTTTGTTTATATATTTTTTTATATATAATCTATTTACATAAATATTTAATATATTATAATTTTATTAATAAATAATTTATAGATATAAAGATTATTTAATAACTATTAAACACATGTATTATATTTTATATTAAAATACTATTCATATTTATTTATGTAACTTAATATAATTAATACAGTAACAGTAAGATGAAAATAATATTAATAAAATGGTCCCTTGAATATGCGGTATTGTTAAGCTTTGATTTTGTAGATTCAAGTAAGTTTTAGTATTTTTAAAGTTCTAAATATGAAAGGTTGCCTTACTTTTATATATTAATATATATTAAAACAAAATTAAAGTATTTTACTTAAATAAATTGTCTATATAGGATAATCACAGATTGTTTAGCTTAAGATTCCTGTTTTTTTTCCAGATTATTCAAATATTGAATTTAAAGGCTTTTCAGTGAACATGTAAATGTTTACTGTTGTCATTGAGGACATAAAAGTAAAATTTAACTTATATTTGTTTTAGGTTTGTTTTTAAAACTTATTTTGTTACATATATTACAATAACAACATGAAATAAAAACCCATTAATTAATACTTTCTATACCACTTACCCAATCGTAAAAAGAGAACACTGCTGAACTGGGCTAATGCAACAGGACAAAATACACCAGAAAATGTGGTTAATGTACGCCGAGTTCCTTCTGTACTGTAGGAGAACGTTCGACTTAATCTTCTTCCAAATCTTATAGTCTGATTAGGGAAATTTGAATCAGTGGAACCTGAATCCATTCTTAAGCTGAGACTTAAAAAACTGTTAAATTTTTTATTAATTATATCATTTTCATAAGTTTTCGCAGCTGTTTTTAAATAATATATATTATTTTTATATATTAATGTTTTAAACAATGTTTTTTTGCATAAAAACATGTTTATAAACATGGTCTTTATTATATATAGTTGTAGAGATATAGATATTATGACAAAATCATTTAATGAATAAAAAATTAAATAAAACCTAAAAGTAATCAGATTATGAGCAGACATATCTTGGAGAGGTTATAAGATTCGTTGCGCGGCACTAGTACCACAAACCCAATATGTACAATCAAGTATACAGTTAATAACTAAATAAATAGGAAATTATTTATAATTACTCTTGCCATTTTCTAATTATCCGTTTATTCTTAGTATCACGCTTATTAATGTATATTGTTTTATTCGCATGGTGTGGTTAATGAATTTTCCCTTATTATAATATACTTAAGGGTTTTATATTAGCAATACACATACTTTTATGTAGTCCTAAAATTACGTCACTATTGAATGTTGGAAAAGGGGTGATAGAATCGTGAAAATATGTGAAAAGGGGGTAGGGTAAGCAACAAGTGTGATGTCATGTTTTTTCATCATTTTGGTAAATATCATACTTAGTATTCTTTGCATTTAAAATTTAAATGTTGTCGTGATGCATTATTAGAATATATTATATAATATGTATATCAATTTATTGTGAAACAAATAATTAAAAAAAAATTGGCTGCATATGATTCGAGAACACTAAATATTCAAATGAATGCTTATTATATTAATAGCATAGAATAAAAAATACATAATATAATGTTGAATAATATATAATAATACATTATTATATATATATATTGTATACTATTATATAAGAAACTAATATCAATTAAGCTAATTATATACACAATACAGAATACATCAATGTAATATCAAACACTAAAAGACTTGTAAGATTATTAATTAAATTATGTTGTGTGTTCAGTAGAATATGAGTGGCATATCTAACTTACCTAAAAATAGAACATGACTTATCAGCCCGGCCCCATTCGAAACCGAAACTCGTGTTCTTATTGGGCGAAGCTCATGGCTTCTTTTACTGACTTTCTCATACCATGTATTTAAGATCTTCAATGGAAAAGAGGCATTACTAACTCATATAGGCTAGCTCTTTCTTGAAGTTGTAGTGGCTTATACTTCATTGTTGTTTACCATTCGATGCATCATGCAATTGCTTGCGCAAGCTACATAAATATACTGCAATTTATCATCATGAAAAAGATATGGCAGCCAGGGCCATATCGTCGATATTTTCGCTTTGAGTTGTAACCCATGACAAGTTTGGCAAGAATGTCCACACCCGACTCTATTTTGATTGTAGAAGAATACAATTATACTCTTTCCATCCTCGTGATCAAAATTTCTCACTGATACGTGCATTGTCGAGAACACATTGACGGGCTTCTTGCCCTTATCCCAAAATGAGCGTATTGTACGATGATTACGGCCATCAGTCAGCGCTGCCAAAGCAGGAAGGCATCTTGATTTAACTTTTAGAGTATCAACAAGCGTCGTTTATCTATTACACAGGTTATCCACGAACGTTTTGGATGTAAACCAAATATCCGTAGACAAATTCCGCCTACAATCCAAGTAAGTTGCCATCAGTCGCATCACCAGTGCTGGTAGGGACTACTGTGCTGCTATTTTTTAGCAGCTGACAGCGTGCCTTCAGCAATATAGAGGTGACATTTAAGTGGTAAAGATGTCTCAGCCTCTGTTACCCAGAATAAATTTAGACTAAATTTACCTGGTTTAGAGGAGATAAACTGGCGGACGCTGACACGCTCTTGGAACTCAACCAACACATCTATAGTTAGGAGGATACCAGCTATTGATTGACATTCTACTTACCTAGCGTAATGCTTGTTCGTAATCTGATTTCTATGAATGGTAGAGTTTGTGGAAGTGTAGAGGATAATTTTGGAATAGATTATTTAAAACAAAATGTTCAGGGATAGAAAACATTGTGGTTTTATAATATATTGTTATACGTATTATAATATAAAATATAGCTTATATAATTCATATTACCCATACTAGTGGAATGATATCTCACACAATAGGTATATTATTGTTGTTTATTATATATTATTTCATTATGACCTTATACATAGTAATAGTATATGGGTCAATCCATCGAAAAGTGTGCAGGCTGCATTTTCAATACTTTAACATTCAAATGAAAAAATCAACAGTTATATACTTCGAACAGCTGTAATTTAGTGTCTATCTTATTCAAAACATTCCTACCTTTATAATTAATAGATTTAAGATATACTGAGCACTATTTGGTCCGAAATTTCATATAAATGTTCTAAATAGTGCTAAAAAACGATTTTTCACATTCTTGGAGTACTCTAGAAGGTACAAAGATTACATCATTTATAAAATGTCCGTTGATATAACCGCACCCATTGTTAAAAACCTAACAAGAAAGATTTCTATCAAATATAAGCACACTATTCTTAAAAGTTATTAAAATTTTACGTCATTTTTGCACGTAACTGCACGTACATTTCGGAACTGTATAATAAAATATGTTATAATTCACTAGTTTATTAAACGTTTTACTGCAATGGATTGCTTTTCATATATAGAAAGTGAACTAATATCCTTTGAATCAATTTGTTTCCGAATGCGAATCTATAAAAGTCGACTATTGATTTAAAATGCAATTATCCCGCACTTCACGTATATGGCGAGGAATAGTATAAAAGGTATAAAACAGTGTCCATTGTTTCACTGGAGACATATTTGTATGATGTTAATAGCTAAATTGATAGTTTATGACACACATTTATTAAAAATATTTAGTTTTATATCAAATATGTTATACATTTAAAATTACACACCAGGAATTAAGCTCACTACATATAAGGCGCGGATAATTCACAGTTTACATTTATCATAATAAAGGTTCATATGAACGTTAACAGAAAAAATATCTAACTTTATAAATATTTAATTATACAAACCCATTAAATACTTTTCAAAAATAGTTTAGTCTGATTGAACTATATTTTAAGTAGTTTTTTTAAAGTTTATAAAAAAAAGCTTTGATTTTTTACTAATTTTAAATTTGGTTAAAAACATGTTTTAAAATGCACAGTAAATATAATACAATAGACGTATATTTGGCGTGTTTTCTATATGTATTAAAATATTAAAACTTTTGTATTGTAACTAATAGTAACTACAAGTAGTATAGAAAGGGTCGATTCTGGCTCACTTATAAATAGATTTATGAGTCATGGCTAAAAATAGATCATGCCCCTCCCAATTATTATTTATAAAAAAGTTTTAAAAGTAGTAGCTTGTGTATATATATATATAGGACCATAATGCATCATATTGACTCACTGACTTTAAATTAGTTGGAAAAGAACTCGATTTTGTTTAAATCGGTCAATAGGAAGTCATAGAAGCCCAAAAACAAACCAAATACTGGATTCTGATTGGTTGATCAACCTATAAGTATACAAATCGAACTCAGTGACCTTGAATTAGTCGGAAACGAACTTGATTTTGTTCAAATCGGTCAATAGGAAGCCATAATAGCCAAATAAACTTTTACTCGCTTCTGATTGGTTGACAAATTTTCAATTTTTTTGGCGAGAAATTTCGAAATCATTTTCCTTCCGTGGGGGGGGG
>JAUZND010027448.1:0-47820 GCA_034780555.1 Coelogynopora nodosa
GTCTACCGTGCCGTCCCTGGTGTGACTCTCTTTCCGATGACCCTATTAGGAATGGTAAGAATATAATAAAAATTAATTAAAAAATATTAACATTATTTTTAATTGTTATATGTATACTTACTTCTCGCTGATGTTCCCCACAATTCTCCCGATGCTGCTGAGATGGAGAGCCTCGCCCCCCTGACGGTGATCCCTGAAAACTTGCAATTGATTGAATTCCTCTTCGGAGAGAGTAGGGACTTCTGGCCGGATCACATGACGTACGAATATGTCGAGGAGTTCCCACGTCTCCACATCGATGTACATGCGGGCCTTTCCGGACGTGAACGCCGTCTTGTGGACACCTTCTACGTACACATCATTCTGCTCTCCCCCACAAGCAGCGCGTTCATGACATTGCCACATGTCAAGGTGTTGAACGGCCGCCTGCGGACGGGAGACTCCAGTATCAGAGTCGTGAGGAGGACGTCCCTGGTCACGAGCTTGTCATCGATCGTCATCGAACTGACATCATCCCCCCTAAGGCGATCTAGAGCTGTCATCACAATGGACGATGTGTGCCACCTATTAGGATTTTTTTGAGATAGAAATACATGAAAAATAAAATGTAAACATTAATTTTAAAAAAAAGTTTATTTACTTTAGCATCTCCTCTGCAGTTATTAGTTTCTTGCACCTCTCCTCCTGCGTGGGCCCCATCACCCTATCGAGATGCCTCTTCCTGGACGCAAATATCATCGCCATAACAAGATTATCAATGGAACTCTCTAATTGTACTACGGAAAATTTAGGCATTATAGACGAAAATGTTTTCGGACTGCTAGAACCCATGGACTTCAAGTTCCTTGCCAGTCGTACTAACGCATGCGAATAATTTGCAACAGTGGCCGCTTTCTTTTTGAATGGAGGACAAATATAAGTGACTAATAATTTACCATTAAGTATAGTACGGAAATCTAACCTCTTGCGGACGATGAAGGCCATCATCCGCTCGAGGCTTTGCAGCTTTTCGAGATCGTTGGTAAATCTATGGGCTTCCTTGAGGTCTCGACCTCCCCCAAAAACCGAGAACATGTGACGTTTATAAAAACGTAACTGGAGCGTAAATAAATTGGTCATTGGGTTTGCCTGACAAAACCGCTTCAGACCTAATTTATCTTTGCCCCCCATATCGACAGAATGTATGGGGGGCAGACGGACCTGAAAATCTCGCTCGAGATCGTCCTTGTAGTGGGCATAGCCACCCTCTACCTCAGTGTCTGACAACGAAGCGTCTGAGCTGTCGATGTCCGACTCGTCCAGATATGACGCAGAGCTTCGTTGTTCAGTGATCTATTAGGGTTATTGGGGATAGAAAAGAAATATTAGATATATATACATATATTA
Source organism: Coelogynopora nodosa (assembly GCA_034780555.1). Classification (NCBI taxonomy): domain Eukaryota; kingdom Metazoa; phylum Platyhelminthes; order Proseriata; family Coelogynoporidae; genus Coelogynopora; species Coelogynopora nodosa. Next base: position 1,387 of record JAUZND010027448.1, read on the forward strand.
ATCAAAAATAATAAGTGTTATTTACCTTATTCTTCTCTTTCGGACAAGTAAACTCGTCCGAGATGATGTCCATTTCATCCGAATCTGACACCTCAAACCGGACCCGTTTCTCACAAGCCAAAGGGGGGGAATCAGAATCGGACTCGGAGGCGGAGCGCCGAACCGCGGAAGACCCTCGCGGTCGGGCGCATGATGATTCCACGATCATCCGCCTCCTACTGCCCTGCGTGAAAGCCTCGAGCGAATCTTCCTCAGAAGACGAAATCTCATCAGCGGCAGCACCTGACTTGATCTATTAGGGCAAGATGAAAAAATAAGTGTAATAATGTATGTGTTTAATATTTATAAATTTTGGTTAGGTTTAGGGTAGGGGTTAGGGTCAAGAGATTACTCACTGCAGAAGACGAACACGGCCTCGCCGAAGCAGCAACGGAGAGCCGATCAGCGGTCAGTCGCCCTCGCTGTCGGTATCGCTTGCTGCTCCTCTGCGTGAAGTCCTCATCCGAATCCGCGGAAGACCCTCGCGGTCGGACTGGTCCTGCAGATCCTGCAACAGAAGAGGCGGAGCGCCGACCCGCGGAAGTCCCTCGCGGTCGGACTGGTCCTGCAGATCCTGCAACAGAAGAGGCGGAGCGCCGACCCGCGGAAGACCCTCGCGGTCGGTCGCCTGATGACTCCTTCATCCGCCTCCTGCTGTTTTGGGTGAACTCCTGGAGTTTAGTCTCGGAATCGGACTCCACCGGAAGTCCCTCGATGGAGCCGTGCACAGACTTCATAATATGAATATAATTTGTCAACTCTCTTGACAAACATCTTGCAAATTTTGCATGAACTCATATTCGCATCCCCCTTATGCACAATATGATTTCGGACTATACTGTGGACGTTCACAGTATGGCGTGACATGTTGGTTTGGGAAATATATTTCCCACAGACCATACACTCGACTGAAAATAAAGTAGAATTTTTTTTTAAATGCAAAAATAAATAGATATAGTTTATTAAAAATAATGAATAAGTTATATATTTGAGGGGGGGCTGCAATAAACAAAAAAATTAAGTCGGTACTTGTGAGAAAAATATAACAGCTACGAAGCTGATATTATAATACAATATGTAGGTATATATTGCCTTTAACTTATTAAAATATCAGACATGTATATTTAAAGGAAAAAATTTGAGAGCTGTTTTAATTTAATTTTTTTTGGCTAGAATATATTTTGGTTAAAAAAATGACAAAATGTCAGATTTTATAACCAAAAAAAAAAAAAAAAAACACAGCATCAGAATGCATAAACTTATCTATAAAGCCTACATAATATTTTTTAAATTTTTTTAAAATAAATTCAAAAAATTTGAATTAAATATTTTTTAGTATTTTTGAAAAATAGAATGTATAGGTCTTTAAAAGATACATCGATTAGCCAATTTAAAAAAAATCGGTCGTAAGGAATTCGAGAAATATCCAATTTAGTTTTTACATTAACGTACACTTTTTATTGCTTTATTTAAACAAAAATGATTACTTTTTAATTTTTATGGATAGACCTTTGAAAGATGTACGATATGTTACCACTTTTATTAGAATCCATTGAAAATTGACGGAGTTATTAAGGATATAATTTAACATTATAGGGTGCGCTGATACAATGATTTTCATTTAACTAGCGAAGGTGCGTGACCGATTTCCTTAAGTGTTACCAATTTTGCACATGTGAAAAATGCCTTGAAAGTCATATATTAAATTTCAAAGGCTTATAACTTCTAAACTATACATCCGATCACTTAATAAATGGTACCATTATATCCGCAATATCACAATCTAGCTATAGATATAAAATTTGAGAAGGGACATCCCCTGGGGGACGAAGTACATGTAATTGTACGCAAAATGCCAAACTCCCCATTTTTAAATGGCTAATAACTTTTTTTTATACATGCGATCGCTTAGCAAATAGTACCCGGCGATTCGCAATAGCATAATCTACATATTTCAATATTTTTTTAAATTAATTTATGTATCTGAAGGTTATTTTAGGTGGGGAACAAATAGCAACTACATCTTACACTTTACATGGCTATAACTTTTGAAGTACACGACACATATAAACAAAAATTATACTAAAACAATACATGTACTGTACAGATCAATCCCTGATAATTTCAGCTAGATCGGACCCATAGAAATAGTAGAATAAACTGTCTTACCTTTAGGCACAGGCATTTATTAAACAGCAGTTTAGTAAACGATAACAACAACAATGAACAATATTGGCGCTGTACCTATACGGAGCTATATATGGAGCTTACTAAAACAAAAATTAATTGAAAATAGGTACAATTAATCTGAAATTTGGTGAGCTGATAGGTCTGGTTAATAGCTATTCAAATATAATTTTTTTATAATTTTCGGTTGCTTAATAAAAAAAATTGAGTAGTATATATAAAGTTAAAAAAATTATTTTATATTTTCACTTGTGTGTACTTGTGAGAAAAGTATAACAACTACGATGCTGATATTTTGATACAATGTGTAGGTATATATTGCCTTTAACGTATTAAAATATCGGACATGTATCTATAAAGGAAAAAATCTGGGACCGGTTTTAATTATTAATTTAGAATATATTTTATATAAAATTATGTTATCGATTGTGCTATGCACCTAATCGGAAAGTTGAACTCCGATTGATCCAAAACTTTACAGAAAACTTCTTTGATATCATATATTCATCGTGTTAAAATTTCAGAATGATCCAAGGTTGTCTTCTATTTTTAATTATTTATTTAAAATTATCCATTTAAATAATCTGCTCTCCAAAATCACTGTAGAGAACTCATTGAGGCCAATGGAAACTTTTTATAATCATTGTTAACATTTAGTAACAATCGTTATTGATTTATTCTGTATTATTATTATTCATATAATTATTCAAATATAATTCTTGGATTAATAAAACGAAATTTTGAAGACTAATAGATATTTGGAAATAAAAAAACGAATTTAATTGTGATTATTTTTTAACTGTTAATGTCTCTTATTAGGAATTTATTATTTTCTCAACCGAACATTTATAAAATGACTCAAATGCTAAACTTAGTTTTTATTGTAATTAACAAAAATTATTTCGAATTTTTTCTGATGGATCTTAAAAATACTTATAATGCACTAATAATAAACATATACTGTATTGTCAATATTAAGTTATTATTTTTTTGGTAGATTCTTGAAAATAATTTGTTATGATTTTGGAAATTCTGTGAATATTCTTCGTGTTTTTTTAATATAATTATTTCCTGAAAAGTGTATATTATTTTATTGGTTCCTTGAATCAAAAAAATATTATTTCACCATTGCCATAGTAACATTGCCTAAACAGTAACCTCAAAAATTGACTAAATTCATGTGGTAATTATTATTTGAGATGTCAGTTTTTAAAAAAGTATTAAATTGTGATATTCACATGAAGTTTTGTTTATACTCGTAATAATTATATTATAACGTATTTATTGTACCAGGAACATTCTAAACTATGATTTAATCCTAATTTAAATGTTTATATATGTGACATGTGATTACAATATACATATATACATATACATATATTGTATAAAATTACTTTTATATATACAGTATAAAATTATATTAATATCAGCATATATAGCGATCTCATAAAATGATAACGCCTAATCGTTGGCATCAGTTTCTTTTAGCTGTTCCGAAAAATTGCCATATATCATTCACGAAAAATTAACTTCTCTACAGAGTGTAACCTTTTAACTTTATTTACATTTCTTATTATATTAATAAATGTATGTATGATATATCTTAAGTAGATAAAAATATTTTAGTTAAATTATAATAGATACTTATTTTTAATATTACCGACCGTCTGTGCCAACAGCTTTACTCTACAGTCATATTTTTATGTCAGTCATCAAACAGCATACTATTATATACAGCATGGCATCTTTTCAAATTACTGCTATATAGCCTTGAAATAGGCGAAGTCTGTGCTTCTTAAACAAACACCCCAAAAACGGGGCACCATCTGTTACTCCCATATATACTAACAGCATACTGTAGCAGTATATGCAAATAATATATTATGATCATTCTATCTAGTAAAGTTATCGTCAATTTTTCGTATTTTAATAGAGAATCAGGATGTCTCATATTATAATATTACGGTCGGAATATATATTATATAAATATTCAATTCGTGATGAAGGCTCATTCATATATTAGCGTATAAACAACATGTGTGTTCGAAAATTATTTAACCATGTTTAATTGTTATTTACCAATTTACACTTTTTAAATGATTAAAATCTGCCGTGTGTTTAGTAATAAATTTGGTTCATTATGGGTCTATTAAAGATTGATTAAAATTATTTATATTGCAATTATATTTTTTCAGCGCATAACATTTTACTATAATATAAAATGATTTTAGGGTTGTTTAATGATATTATATATTATTTTTTATAAGTTTGGCAATTGTGTGTTATTTTCAAAAGTCAAAATTTTTGAGTATCTACTGAGAGCGATGAAATTCATTTTCTGTTTCTGCTTCACTTTCTGTTAGCCTGTTTTTTGCACTTAAACAAATTAAATACAGGTGAAAATGACGACCTACTCAAAATGGCTTTTTGATATGTATAAAAATAATTCAATTTCATGCCTGATTTTTATAGCATAATAAAACCTAGTGGAATAAACAGGTTTTTATTGATTTTGTGGATATTGTGTGCTTAATTTTATTTTTGTATCAATGTACAAAACTAGTTACTAACTCAATATTTAAAATTCATAGGCATTATTTTCGTAAAAACTTTTGCTTTTGCACAATATATGGATATATACTTTTCTCTGACGTCATTGAAGGACTTTTTTCTTTATTGAATTTATTTCTTCTTATTTTTTGAATCTATGAAATTTGAATTTTAACTTTAAAAAATGCTTTTCTTTAAAAATTACATTATTATTTAATTACTCATATATTTGTATATAGGCATACAAGTCAACTGCTATAAAATGTGTTGTGTTAGTGTTAACGTTAGTGTTAATAAAATACAATTTAATATGTCATGCTTTACGGTATATTTAGTATGTTTTCTTTATTTTAGTATGGCCCCTTTTTGTCTTCAGTACAACCATTATTATTGTTAATTTTATTATAAATAATAAACTCAAGCGAAAAGTCATATACACAAATCAAACTATTAACAGAATGGACACTCCGTTGTAAAAGATATAGCTTTTCTTATAATAACTTGGACCTGCAAATTGTATCTTCGCCCTTCAAAGTGCACCTTGCTCGATTTATTATATATAGTTCTTCAGCGGCCCATAGACCAAGTTATGGCATCCCCAATCAATATACAGTTATGTTATACAAACCAGAACATTTCCCTTGAACATTAACTAACCGAGGTCAGCTTGATAGTAAATTATTCTGTCGATTTGGCTCGAATAACCTTTATACAGCAAACATCTTTCAATCTGACACATATATGTATAGTATTAATTATATCATATAGTTTGTGTTAAACATACATATATATATATATATTAGTTATGTTCACGCGGTCATATCCTACCGTTTGTATCATATCGTAGGTGTGATTAATATGTTAGTTAACCAATTCTTTTATGGCAAATATGTGTGCTAATAACTTCATTAAATACAAAATAAGAAGTCTTCCTATATTCGATTTTCAGTTGTCAGTACGTTTACGGGAAAATACCTTAACAGTAACGTATTACCTAATATTTTCACAATATTATTTTAGTTCTCTTGATTTTCTTATCCTTGTGTGTCTAACCTTTATTCTATTTAGTATTTTTAAATACTGACTATTTCCCAATTTTCATAATGATATCAGTAATATTTATATACATTTATTTATTATCTTTAGATGCCTTCTTTATACCGTGTCTTTTTCCATGTATAATAATTGTCGTTTTCCAATTCTTGTGTCTTAAATTATTTATGTTTATATTTTACTTCTATATATTGGCAATGTTTAAGTTCTATACATCATCTTGAGTTTCTTTCTTTAAGAAAAAAACATGTATACTACAATCTATATGGTTTAAATGTTAAAGTGTTAATAATAAGCATCTAAATGTCACTTTTTAGGGCATAACAATGTTATTCAGTTCGTCCTATATATAGTAAAAATAATCAATATGAATTAAAATATTTTAAATGGTTAGTTTTAAAAAAAGTATTCTTCGGCTTGAATCTTGCGCGGCTACAAAATTCAATGATTCATGGCTCAATGTCATAAAATTAAATGAATTCTCGTTATAGCACAACGGTATTGTGACAGTGACATCGTGACAGTGAACGATATTATATGATTGAGTTATATACTTCAACGACATTGTGACAGTGAACGGCCTACTTTTCTTACACTATATGAGAATTTCACTATATATTGAAAAGTTATCCAGCTACTTTCCCTTAATAAACACTTAATTAAATATTAAAACATATATAGATTTTTATTGATTTAATTTGCTTTTCAGATGTGATACTTTTGTGTGTTCTGTGAAACGAAAAATGTATTTAAAAACAAGTTATTATCAAAAATAGGTAGAAAAGCATGGAATTTGATTTCATTCGAAACGCAGAATGATGTTTTGATTAGTTAATATTGATCAAATTGACTATTTATATTAAGTTGTATAATATTTCTAATAACATTTAGCGCAGCTTTTTGAACGATATCATAATAGTTATCGTGTTATTTCTCGTAATAAATATTATACATGTTAACAAAACTCACTCATTAGATTAGAAATGATTGTCATAAGTATTGGGAAACTTTATTACCAAAAGAATAATTACATTTTCAAAAAAAATTCCCTTTTAAAATGCAAACAAACATTTGACCATATTAAATAAAGATAAAAAAGGTATTGAATGCAAACACTATAATTATTTGCTTTTATTTTTTTTATTAGTATACAAGTCTCTGTAAATAGGAAATTAGTTTAATGACCAGTTATGTTTTTAAACATAGAATGCGGAAAATTAAAAAAATAAAATATTTAAAAACACTGTTAACAGTTTTACTGGTTCCTACATGATTTGTTTTAGTTTAAATGAAATAAATATGATTATAAAATATTTCAATCATTACTAATTAAGCGGTATAGGGTTATACTAGTGACAAATGACCCAATACAGCGGTTGCATTAATGTCGTCCGCCAATCGGTGTTATTTCGTCTTCAGTTCGGCCACAGATCGGCGATGAATCTTGCCTCTGAGGACGCGGCAGACACCGGGAGCATGCAGTCCTTCGGCTGCCGGGCCAGCATCGACAGTGGACGTGGCGGGTCACACGAGGGGGGCCCGTCGCAAGGAGCCGCAACACTCGCCAGACTCAAGGAAACTAATGGCAACTGTAAGTCAAAATAAACTTTTCAAATATAGATTATGTTTTCATTTTTGATTCTGCATTTTTACTCAAAACTATTACGGAAACTGTTTGACCAAATTTAGGGGAAACAACCGGGGGGGGGGGGGTTAAATTAACCCACCAAGCAGCATTTAACCTACGCTGTTAAGTATTCTCTATGATATTAGTACATTGTGTTGTAGTTTTCTATGCGATTCTAAATATATATGTTTCACTAGTCAGATGCTTCGTTGGCTGTTCATTTAGCAACGAAAATGCGTTATCAAGTTCTGAATTATATATATATACGTTAATATATATGAATGGAGTCGAAAGTACCTACATTAAGAATTAGGGAGATAGTCAACATTTCAGAACGTTAACCTTTATGATTATAGATTCTGAGATAGTAAGCGATCATAAATTAAACTATTAATTTGAATCTCCCCTTTCCACTTTTGTGCGTCTATGGATCAATATAAAGTTATTTTTAGTGGGGCGTCGAGCAATGGGTAACGAGGGAGCACATGGGTCATATTATGTGCACCCCCCCAACTTTTTAATAGTGAGAACAATTTTTGATAATATTGTTTTCATTTAAAGTCTCCGACCTCTAAACGTTGAAATGCTTCCTACATTATGTTCACATGTTTTGGTTCTAAAAGAGAGCATAATGTTTTAAATATGTCGTGCTTTTCTTCCTCGACATTTATGATTATCGAGAATGTTTTGCTCTATTGTTCATTGTTTTATTGTTCATTAACCGAATTATGTAATCGAGTCAATGAACATTTAAATGTTAATATAAAGGAAGGTTTTGGATAAATACATGGTGGCCCGGGATTGTGAATAAAAAGGGGGAGTCTAATATAATATTGTTTTTATAGGGGTTACTATATAATTATGCACATGTAACGTGCAAATACAACGAATAATAAAGTTAGTATAAGAGGATCGGTTGGGGACTTTTAAAACAATTTCACTTCAAATAGTTTTGAACAGGATGGTCAGTGGTTCGTACATTTATTAAACGAACATCTCTATAAGAATTGTTGGTACTAAATGATATCCAATTAACTTATTTTGCGTGGTACGTATTTTTTAGACCACTTCATATATATAATGTAATACTATTCCAACGCAGTCAAAAATATATTTAGAAATTTATTTAAAATGTTTGACGTTCAATCCTATTTTCTGTAAAAAAAACATAGTTAATTTCACAACAATATATGTTATGTTCTCGTTTATTATAAAACTGGCAAATTCGTATACAGCTTATTTATTCATTATTAACAATAAATATTAGTTGGCATTGTTTTAATGAATTAATTTTTTATGTATCCTCTTTTACAATTGTTCGTAAAAAATCATTTTACTAATTGAAATATAGCCCTAATTTTATTGGAACCAAGTCTATTCAACAATATACTCCTATATTACATATGTTTTATTAACCTGATTGTGTATAAGAGGGGAAAAGGGGGATGCAATTGTATGCCACTGCACTCCGTGACAGTTCTTTTGTGCAGACAGTTATAATAATGCAGATGATGGTGTAACATTTCGTCGGATTTTAATACACTATATTATATAAATGTTTGGTTTCCTATAACATAGAGTGTTGTGTCCCGAGGGAAAACTACAAATAACATATTCTGGAAACAAATGCGGCCAAACACACCATGGCCAATATGCGTACCGTACCGGTATAATTAATCAACTATATATAACCGCTAAAACCGTTTGTACTGTATATTGGGAACATAGAACTATTTTTACGTGTATATAAAAAGACTGTCACATTCGCGTGTTAAAAAATAGTAATAACAATATGCTTTTCTATTCTATCCTAGAGCAACATAATATAAGACCAGTTGAATAGTAGCATAAAAATACTGCGCATAATTTAGTTATATTTAACTAAATAAATTTTGATATCAAAGCTATGACATTTTTTGCCGAAAATATGTTGAATTATGGAGGATTTTTGAGATTAAAATTTTCTCTAAAATATGTAATAATGTGGCTGAATACTGTCAATAATAATATGCAAAACGATTTAAAAAAAGATGCTTATCCATTTGTAATGTATAAGATCAGTCCACCAGTATTTGTATAAAACTGTATTTTATTATGCGCGTAGTAAAAGTGAATAAAGATATTATTTGTTATTAGTTACAAACAATTATGAAGCTTTATAATAAACAAATTTTCATCATACATTAAAATCTATATTTACAGTGAGTGAATGTGCCAGTATTATATCCATCGTATCTAAATTAAACAATACGCTTGGTTACTTGTATCGTGTTATTTAGTCTATACATATTACACAGTATCTGGGTGGGGCTTTTTACACAATTGTTTGTGATAACGTGTGCTTTTAATTAGTATATAAGTAAGTGATATTATCTTCCCTATAATATATAGAGTTTGTTTGGGTTATATTTTATTTAGATAATATCACAGTTAGTAAAAATAAGACACGAATTATATATTATGAAGAAAAATTAAAGCTTCCACCTCAACGCATCAGCTCAAATGTCAGAAAAAATAACAAAATTTCCCTGGGCATCGATTTCTCTTAAAAACAAGAGGAATTGTTGAAGAGCTAAATAGAAAAGAACCGAATAATAATTATTAGATTTTGCCTAGAGAGTATTGCATCGTTCACCCTCTCTATATATAGGTAAAACGGTATTACTATGTTATATAGAGTAAAAAAATTAATGCATAAGACAAATAAAGAAAAACTTTAATTTCCTTCTCGTTTCCAGTCTCTCGAATTCACGTTTACAACATTATAGTAGCCCAAGCATGCATGGTTATAATAAATGAAAATTAAACCGCCATCTGATGGGAAATATTTCTCCGATTACGGCACCCGTACCCAACGCAGCATTCTCCTAAGAAGCCTTGTATAGCCAGCCCTTAATTTCACTAATTACATTGGAGAGCAGAGCATACTATCTCATATTATGGCTTTCTATACTTCCTTATTTCTCATCATGTTAATTTATACATATTATATATATATACATATATATGTATGCAACACTTTCTTTCTACACTGAATACTTATATGTGTATCATCCTATCTAGTGAGTTTTTTGGTAATTAAGCGTTAGATAATAACAGACTGTTACCTGTGCAATATTTTATTAATTACAATAGTGTGTATACATATATGCAATAAAAAATACAGAAGAGATGGAAATATTCCCTTTTCCTAAATATTTTTATCCAGAGTATTTTCTCAGTCATATTATAATTCCTCGAAACTTATTTCTTCACAGTTTACTTTCAATCTGAGCTGCCAGCATGGTGTCAGCTATTGAGCAGATATCAAACAGTTGATAGTTTCACGTCCGTGTATAATTTGTCGCCTGGGAGTGAGTGTGGGGTGTCTCTTCTGTATAATATTATATCACAAGTCACGGGGAAATGTGCCGGCAAACATTGGTCCCATGTATAGCTGCTGCCATACTATATTATAGTCGGTGCGGGGATTCTATAATTCCACTTTATCATATTATACACCGCTGCTCTGCTTTAAAGGTTTGCTCCGAACCAGCCTGCAGCAAGGTGTCACGTCATGATGGGCAAACAAAACGTTTTATTCCAATTTTACTCATTGATGATATTATTTATAGACAAATATTTGCCTCGTTTACAAATAAATAATGGAGGCGATTGAATAATAAAGAAAGAATTGAATTGAATTAAATGAACGTCGGAATAATTTTAGCTGTTCAATGTTATTAGCTTGCATATATAATTAAGGCTTGATGTTTGAAGAATGCGTGTAATAATTTAAAAATTTATATAACAAAAATTAGGATAACTTTGATCATCTGTGATCAACTGAACCGACCGGCAACCTGTATACAGGCAAGACAGATATACAGACAACAACTATATATTATAAGGGCTAGCCTATACTATAATATCCGAAATCAAAGTCATCGGTTCTTATAGCTCTTCTATAATATGTCAGTTTAGATTAACCTTACTTTTTAGAGAAGAATTAGTTTCTTAAAAATTTTCAAATATTGTAAACGGACCATTTTTGACCAAATCTATATTCTATAAATATTTATTTTTCATTTAACTTATTGCTATATATTTAAAATGTATTTCTGATCTATGTCTGTATCATTCTTTTGCATTTGTTTTGTGGATTAATTTAACGCATTTTTCAGAAACCTTTTTTAAAATTATTTAACGCATTTTTTCAGAAACGTCATTTTTGGAATTAATTTAACACAGAAATTCCTATTTTTTACTTGTTAAATTAATCTTTGTTTTAACGCATTGATTCAAAAACTATATTAATCCATTAATTCACTCATATTTGATTTCACACGAAAAAAAGTTGGAATTTCTGCGTTAAATTTCCTATTTAAAATAAGCATTAAAAATATAAGAGTGTAAGGGTAAACACATTTGTTATTTACACGTAACACCATAAACATATCTCTATCTCTATCTTACAAATTTCATTATTGAAAACATTGCTAGTAATTATTATGAAATTTGAGGCCTATGGAAAATTAATGGATTTGTGAGATTTTCTAAATCGTCATAAAAACGTCATGGCAATTTGTAAATTTAAACATATACTTATAGAAAAAAAGAATATGAGTAAAAATGAAAACGATTAATTCCATTTAACAATATGCTCTGTTTCCTTCCAAAATTTTGTTCTTGGAAAATATAACATAATTCTTTTTAGAGTACAATCATAAACATATTAAGTTATAATTAAAGAAACAAGACCTTTATAAATGTTCAATATGTATAATAAAAGTATCAACTTGATTATTCACGTTTTCATTATTGTAATTTAAATTTTTTGCAGACATTATTATATTTGTTGATATTTTAAGTTTTTTGTGAGTCTTGAAAATCTTGAAATGTAATATATTTTCATAGTAAAATTAAATATCCTGGAAGAATATTGGATAATTAAAATTGAAATATAACAAATGCCTTATAATACCTTTAAAAGTATATAATTACATTATTGTTTAAAAGTAAAGTGAAATAGTATAAATTTTTATTTTAGTTAGTTTTATATATTTTGTATGTATTGTTAGTCGGAATTATTAAAAAAATATTTTTAATCTTGGAAATTTGACTCAATACAATATCTTGTACGAAGCTTGATATTCCTTCTCATTTTCTTATATTTCGGCACCATCTAGTGAACTCAAACCTCTCTCTCTCTCTCCCCGACTCACCCCCCCCCCCTCCCCGTCACCGCCCCTCTCCGGCAGACTACCACCAGATCGGTTGCCCGGACGACTGTCCTCCCGCCTACACCCTCCCCACAGGCCCACAGGGGGGCAGCCTCTGCCATCAGATGACCCGGCGTCCACATGGATCCTCCCGAGAGGGCAATCTGGACGGTGTGGAGAACGCGGCCACCTATCAGACCCTCAACCACCCGGTGTCGACCTTCCCATCCCTCAAGGTGGGTTCATGGCTTGTGTCACGCGCTTGTGTCGGCCGATTTTAACCTTTCCCGTACTATTAAATTCCTTATAAAGACTAATTTATTCATAAAACATTGTATTTCATACAAAACATTAACATTATGTATATATTACATATCAAAACTTGAATTTTTTTTATTTTTAAACAGTTATAAAATTATTTGAAACGCCATAATAATAGGCTACGCGATTTAAAACAAAATATTTCAAATATTGTTGATATCGTCAGAGTCGTTAATTGTGTGATTGTAATGCCTAGTTGAGGCAGACTATTTACATCAACCTATGCAGCAACTATAGTTGATATGAGAGCAACAGGACTATTATATATTACGTCGTGCTGCCAATTGTATTCAAAACTTTAAAATTTCGGATTTTAAAGGGTTAAACGAATTTTAAAAACATTAACAAATAAATGTCTCTTCAACACTATTAAAAAATTGCGGAATCTAAAAAATTATGGAAGGTAACAATGGCGACGTTTATAGTACAATTGCAGTTAATAAAAAGTGATTTGAAGAAGCTTCGTGTATTTAGCGTGTTTATTTACATTATTATTTTAATTCAACTTCAGAGTTATTTAATAAATAAATACTCTGATTTAGAAGCGATTTTTTCTTTACTTTAATTATTTACCGGATTATTAGAAACATATTTATATCCTTAGAATGATTTAATGATTAGTTTTATATTAAATAAATTATTGTATATATATATATGACATAATTGTATTAGTCACTATAAATTAAGTATTTACAATTGAATGTTTTGCGGTATTTTTATGATTTTTTGTTTTTGAAGTAAAAATTTCTGGCTAGTGTGGCTAAATTGCTGGCTAGTTTGGCTAACGCGGCTAAACGTTATCCGGATACAGAAGGACACTATCCGGATAACGTTTAGTCAGATAATTTTTCTAGTGATTCTTTTATTAAATATATAAATAATGTATTTGTATTCATTTATAAGGTTAACTTACTCTTTCTAAAATAAATGTTGATATTTGATGTGTTTGAGGCAATTTTTTAGATTAGGAAAGTTCTCATTACAATTATAATTGGTAGATCTGCAAATGAATCTATCAATCATATTGAAAATGATAAAACGCCAATAATAAATTGAACTATTCGGACAATTTTTTTTAAAGACTATTTTAAAACAAATTTGATGTCCTATTTGTTTATTATATATTTATACAGAATTCAGACTTTTGTTGTGTTTTTTAGAATCGTTACTATTTTAAAACAAAATTATACAAGTTTAGATTTCTAATTGATTCGTAATATTCTATCTTTTAATAATATAATATGTATATGTATTTAATGTACAATTTATTGTCAAATTTATTGCACTAATGTTATTTGAAGTATTTATAGATGATTAGTATTAAATTTGCAATTTTGAAAACGAATTTTGATATTAAGAAAGTATAATAATGTTTGATTAATCATATATTTGACGTCAGTATTTTAAGTTATTAATCTCTTTTGTTAACAATATATTTAGAAGATATTTTAGAAGTCATTTTAGAAGATACAGCCTGTAACTTAAGTTTAAGACTACCTAAGGAATTCCAGAAAAAAAAAATTATTAAAAATTTTTTTCTCTAAAAATCTTTATAAACATGTTTTTAAACAAATTATTAATTAAACAATGAATATATAATAATTATATTGCAGGGTAAATATATGTAAGTTACTAATATTTAGTAGATCCACCTTGGTTAGTTTGCAGACACTGACAATGTTTGACTACGTCCCTATATAAACGTAAAGGAAGTTATCATTGTTGCATTTCTTGTCCGTGAAGTTAGTGAATAGCAACAAGTTTCGCCTGTAACAAACCATATACTAGTCACTTCCCCCTTAATTATCGAATTATAGGTTTGGTGATTTTTTGTGAGGTGGAATATTATTTTCTAATAATTTTGTGATTAGTTACATATTATGTTACAATATTACTGTATATTGCTTGTTATTTAAAAATTACTCATACTTATTTAAACAAATTTTATACATATTCGACTGCAACATGTGTTGGACATAATTCAACCATAACCATTTAAATTATAGTAGTTTGTCATGAAAAATGCACTTGTCATCAATATACTCTAAACGTTATCCATATTCGCATTGATTTAAATGTCAGAGGTGTTGCTTAAAAAACATGATAAAGTTAATGTCGTAGGTGCTTATATACAGAAGTTAGTTGTAACTAATTACTAATACATTTTCTATAAATCATAATTAGCAAATATAACTCACTTGTTTGAAAAGTCACAATTTTGTTTGTGACTTTTTTTATATAATATAATATGTACCGCAATTATTTCTTTAATTTTTCTATTTTAAAATTCAAATTGATAACTGAATTATTTTGAAATTAATTAAATTAAATATAATTAATATTTTTATATATATATAACTAAATATAAATAAATATAAATTAAATATAATTAAATTTATTTACGCCTGTTAACTAAAAATAATTAAAATCATTTTTATAATCTTTAATCATTGTTAAAAGCTCACCTGTTTTAACAATAATGTATCTTGTACTAACTACTCGATTTACATTTGTATTTTTATATTGACTGTTTATTTCATTTCTCATTCATATTATTACATTTATATTCGATAAATTTTTTGCTCTGTTTAAATTCATTTCATTTTTTTTTATACTTTGTGAAGCGCCATACAGACAGTGCAAGTTCCATGTTATTTGCCACGTTATAATGGAAATATATGGCTATTATTTGTTATATGTGAATTGTTCAATCGGTTTACCGTTCCGTGCTCTAATTTGTCCAGATCACGTTACCAACCGGGTTGTCAGGCGACGAAGACGCTGTGCGGCAACATCTGCTCGGCGGCGGCGGCGGCAGTTCAATCCAGTTCAAACCAGTCGTCTCCTGCATAGCGAGCGACAAGGCCGACTATTCAACCAGTAAAATTCTGGGCGGAAATAGTGGCACTGGACGTAAGCCTTATTCTGTGTACACCTCCTCTTTTGTATAACTCTCTCTCTTACTCTCTTTCTCTCTGCTCACATTCTTGTTGATACTACATTCAGTAAATTTTCTCGCTCTAGATGATTCTAATAATTACAAGATATTAATCAACCAATATATTTTCAAAGTGTAGTGTGTACATACAATAATACAATGTACATACTTATTAATTTTAAACAATGAAACTGTTTTCTTTTCAAGTTTTATTTCAGTCTGTCACGTTGTTTTATTGTTCGTTCATTTCTGTGTTGTTGCTGGGATTATAGAGTTGTTTTAAATATAATATTACAGACCATAGTTTGTTCTTCTTGACAACACTGTGAACAAAGTTTATATTCTTTATTTAATTGTGACTCCTATCAGCATTTGAATTGACTCCTATACCAGCATTTGAATTGACTCCTATACCAGCATTGTGTCCCAATTGAACGAACTAACTACTGTAAATTGTTTTAGTCAAATATGACAGTATGCCGTGGCCGTATTTTTAATCAACCAAGCGAGTTTTTTTAATGCTCAACCTTTATTATGCAAATACTGAAATAATGCGGCGCTAAAAAGTACTATACATTATTTATTAACGTCTTCTGTTAGGTCTATATAATTCATATACAATTTTGAGTAATCAATTTTATTTAAAAAAAGTACAAATATGTTATAACCCTTTAAATTTTTATTATCACAGCTAAGGCTATTTAACATATTTAAGCTACTTATTACGGATAGAAAATAAAAGTTACTCATTAAAGTATAACAGGTATTTCTTAATAAATATTCGTCACAATTATCATTATAACACCACTTAAAACATGAATCCAGTGCATTCATCTTAACGATTTACCGGTTCTATTCCGTATTGAAAAATAAATGGTATTGTTTTTCACCTAATTCAAATAGTTCTCTGTTCTATAATAAATGAACACCAAGAATAGTGCATTATTAAAATAGATACCGACAGCTGTATTGGCCTTGTTTAAAGTTATTTCACGTCAGTAAATTAGCAGAAATTATAACATATGGCATTTGTTTAATTCCATACTGTGTTGTCCAAAATATAATAATAAAAGATTCAAAGGTATCAAAGTAGAAATGTGCTTTAAATTCAGTTAAATTCTTCTTTCGTGAAATATCAATTATATCGAGATGTTTGAAGCAATGATATCGTCTACGATTAGGAAACTATTGTTCTGTATATATATATAGGTAATACTTCTTTATAGGTTATACAGCGCCATTTCAAAGCATATATTACATACTATACTAATACATGTATAGACTGTAGGACATTATTTTATTGTAAATACTCTTGACAAAGAAATCCTTTTTCTATTTTGTACTAATAACTATTTATAATTTTAATTCAATATTGTAATCATTTGCATTTTTATTTTTGTCTATATACTACATTATATTAATATAATTGTTTTTTTTTCATTTTCTTGATCCAAGATCTAAGAAATTTTATGGTGGGGGTTTGGATAATTAAATCGGGCATTCAACCCTTCGTAAGTTGGGGGGGGGGGGGGGGTATATAATTGTTTTTAAAGAAATTAAGTTTTTGATTAAACGATGTAATGTATGACCCTGCTTTTTTACTCAGTGGCTAAAATACTTTTATCTAACTCAAAAATATATAATTTCGAATATTTTAACATACCAGAGAAAATGGTGTAATTATTGAACTATTTTATACCCTCCCACCTAGGTTTTCTTACCTGGCGAGTATATTAAGAGCTAAAACGTGCAACATTAATAGAATGAATAAGTTTATCGTAAAATATATATGTTTAACTTGAATAATAAAATATAATAAAATAACAAGCAATTTAAAATAATACTCAAATAGCATTTATACTACTTATAACTTATTTATACAAATAGTATAATAATAAAAATATACCAAACTAATATAGATCTCGTGATCTGGAATCAAATGCAAAAAGAATCAAGACAAGTCAATTAGTTGAATTGATCAAAAGTTATAGCATATATGGGTCAATAACATATGGATGGATAGGTGGATATCCCCGAATTACTATCTCAGATGTTATACTATTCAAATTGCTTTTTTTGACGATTTGTTTGGGATTTTGATAAGTACTACTGCAATCCAGTAATCAGTAGGGAGAATAGGGTACCTGATGATAGCCGAATAGCTCGAGACCGGTAGTGATCTGTCTCTCCGTTGTTTGTACAGGCTCTGCGCTTAGTGCTTACTTATTATGGTTATTTTCCCTTAGTTTTCCTAAATTGGAGTCTATGAGGTAATCATGTCATAAAAATAAAACCAATTAATTAATATTTTTGAAAATAAAAATAGCTCAACACTTTTTTAAAAGGTATCTTTATACCAAATTTCAGTTTAATTAAATAGTTGGTAGGAAGTTCGTTTTCCAGGGGTGATAAAATACAAATGAACTGTAATACTCACTATATACTCTACATAAAAGCAATATAAGTAGATATTACACGATCGATTTGTTAAACATGTCCCTTTATAATTTTATGAGTTTTTAAATCTTTAAATATTGTAGTTAATATAACTGAGTGTGTATATATAGTTTTCATATATGACAATGTTTGTGAATTTTTCTAAAATAGATTTTCTAATTAAATCATGTCAAATATATATATATAATGTGTTTGGCAGTAGTTGATAGGTGAATATGTGGCTGACATAATTGTTATGTCGATAGAATTATCATCTTTAAAACATTTTAAACTTTTAAGACCGTGTTAATATATACATTACAATCATTGTAGTTTATTGTAAAGTGTCGATATATTTTACATCATTCCCGTGTTGCATATTATAGCTATAACGATGTTTGTATATATTGTAGGTAATGTATATGGTTAATAGTATATTAATTCTTATTTATTTAATCCAGTAACTCCAGTGAAAATACACATGACAAAAATCTGGATATTCTTTGAAATCATATTCTTAAAACGGATTAAATACTCATTTCCTAATATTTACAAAAAAATATATAGGTATATACTTTTTACATTCCATAAGTAGTCATACATTTCTAGTAAGTTTTACTTATTAGTTTTTATTGTAAAGTTTGTAAATTTACTATGAATATTTAAAAAATATTAACTCTTTTTTAAACATAATAATAAAGTATGACATCTGCAATACATTTATTATAAAATTATTAACACACATTAACACATGACATTAATTAAAATGTTGTTATTATTTTATCCAGTTTGAAATGTAAGCTTAGATAGCCATTTCATTATCAAAAAACGTTAAGTTGCCAAAAATGTAGATTTGGTAAAAGGAAATGATAAATAGTGAAATTTACAGTTTTGTTACATTTTAGTCAGTATAATAGCTTACTTTATACATATTATATAAAAATAGAGAATTACCAAACGTTTTCGCTTTTTCAAACTGACAGTGATCTAAAACCTGAGAAATATACTTTTTCATTCTACTAACCCTACTTAAAAATCTAGCCGCTATACAAATATGTGCCTTGCTTTTTTACTGGCCTTTACCTGTATGGCGCGATTATTATGTACAACACTTATCACCCAGCATGTAACTATATATATGTTTTACTATCCCATCCTATCCCACCCGTTTACTATAATGCCGTCCACCTATTTGTACAACTAGCATATTATACAATATATCGTTAGCCCCAGGCTTCGGTAATCCATCATACAAACATGTCACAAATTGGAACAAATACCTTTTTTCTGACAGTTAGACAAGTCTTGTATATGTTCATCTTAAATATTTCACATGAGGGTTTGCTACAAACACCCAGATAACTATTGTCATCACAAAAAAATTATTTGCCTGGTTAGATGTAGATATATAGTGGACAATACTTAAATAATGATTTTGCCATACTGATGTGCAAAAGTAAGTTATTGAAAAAATCGAATAGTTGTTTTCTTATTTTTAATCGTATTAATAGTTTTAAGTACTTAATTTTAGCGATTAAAAATTTCCAAACATTTTATAGCGTAATTTATCATTTTGATAGATTAATTTATAGTGATGTAACCATTCTTGATACTGAGTTTGACTGGTTACATCACACTACACAGGTGTTTAAATTAAGCTTACAAAATATGTTTTAAATTTTTATAAACTACAGGCCTACTTAAATTAATATTTTTAATTAGTCATTTGTATGTACGTGTAAATTTAATAATATAGGCTACTCGTCAGCTATATGACAGATTATATTATATAAGTAACAGCTAGGGCCTACTCATTACATTGCAAATGCAGCTTTCATGTTAATATGTTAGGCTTGTGAAGCTGTTTATACAATCTTTTGCCCATTTTTTAAACAATCGAAATGACCACCTTTGTACAACAAGCTTTGTTATTGATTAATGTGAACATAGCTCACAGGTTGTGTAGCACAGTCTGACGTTATGCAATAAAAATCAACGAAAAACAAAAATATCGATTTTTCAGTATTTAGTTTAGCTCTTTATGAGACTGAAAAATATCTTATCACTATGATATGCACTACCAGTGAAATAGATAATACATGTAACAAAACAAAAATATCGATTATTATTAAGAAAAAAATATTTTAAAAATTGTATTATTGATAGGTTTTTTGTCAGAAATTTAGTCAAAATAGGAATTTCGGATAAACTCTAATATTAAATAAATATTTAAATATAATTTAAATATGATTTATTTCCGATAAAATTTAATTGTAAAACGTTGATACCAATATTATTTTTTTTAAAGTGGTTTAGTTAATTGAAATATATTTATGTATAATGCGTCAACATTTTTATAGTGGTAATTAATAAATGTGAAAATATGCGGACGCTTAAGCAGAATTTAAATTTCCACTTTTGTATCTTAAAAATAAGATACTATATCTAACTATCCAGTAAAAGTTAAATGAAGAAATGAACTATAATCATAACATTTACTTAAATTACTTATCAATTCTCATTAAACAAACTTCAAAAATAACTGAAATAGACACATGGCAGGACTATGTCATAAATTAATGTTATTGTATTGATTTTATACAATAACATAAAAATTTGATTAAAATGAAGATGTTTAAAAATAATATGTCTTCAATCACATATTTGTTGAGATTATAATGAAGAACCGCTATTATTATAAACGGCTATATGAACGGCATTACTGTGATATTTTCTTTTTGATTATTGTATGTATTGAGATTTAGGAAAATTGTAAAAGTATATAATGCATAGTTCACCTTCCTGTTAAACCTGTATACAATGTAGATGTGTATATTTTAGTTTGTGTTATTTATAAGTCAAATGAATCTCTAGGAGGGGAAGCTAATAAAAAATGAAAGTTCTGATTATATCTCTTGGTATAACACATACCTATAGTTTATGAGGATCCCACATTAGGTCGGCTCAGCTCCATACCAACTGAAACTCATTTGCATAATCAGTACGTCAACTGTAATAATGAGTTGAGGAAGTACCAGTAGCCTACACATCAAGCAAGCTTTTACTTTATCAACTGAAAGAAAGTTTTATACAACTAGATTAGCTGGTATTTCTTTAAAATGTTATTGAATTTGAACATCATATTTTTAAAATTTGGATTCAATACATTTATAAACCAGAGAAGTCTAAAGGTAATAACAAAGGTTAATTATAGCCTATTTTCTATAGTAAGTTCATTTCATATCGATTAGTATAAACAAAACCATTATTTCATGGTTAAATAAGAATTACTTTATAAAATATCAATACTTTATATACCTATGTTAGTTATTGTTAAATTATTTTCAAATGATACTATGTAATGTATTAATATAGTTGCTTATCTGTCTATTATAAGTGTGTTATTATAAGGTCCAGAAGGATATACATCTATAATAATGATTGATTCAAATTAATAATTTCAACATATACGAACACGATGAAATCTTGTAAGCAATATATCAAACCCAAATTTTATCAATCACATTAATAATTTACCAACCTAAATCTGTATATAGTCAACTAAAGATGAGAGATTTTCCCAATTGTAAATGTCAATCCATTTATACGTTCCATTTATTACATATAGTATAAGATAAAGACTTATTTTGTTTTTATTAAAGCTGAAATATGTTTATTAAAGATATTAAAGTATTAAAAATAAATGACAAGTATTAATGATTATAGGCAGGTATAACAAATACAACATGTAATGCGTTAACATTGAACTTTGTCTGGAACTAAAGTTACATTATATATAATATATATGTGCAAGTTTCCTACACACTTTATATAGTACCTAGTTCATTTAATAAATATCGATTTTAAAATAAATATATTATTTCCGACTCATTTTCTATTGATATTTCATTGTTTGTGTGAAACTTTACCAAATTTAGTGACATATAGCATAGACAAAAGTGTGCTTAAAAAGTACTAGGGCCTACTGAGGGTGAATGAAAGCAGGGGGGAGGGGTAAGGGTGCCTGCCTAGTAGGACCCTTTATACATTTTCTTATGGTGTAAACAACATAAAAGGGTGTGGGGGTAGTTTAACGTCTAACTTTTCAATTAAAGTTAAGCTTTTTGTTAAGTTAGGAATGCCATAAAACGTTCCTCTGATAAATTAATAGCCGCGAGGTTTAAATATAGTTTCATTAGTGACGATAAAACAATCAAAGAAAGGTTCAATAGTGACGCTATAACAATCAAAAAAAGGTTCAATAGTGACGATATAACAATCAAAGAAAGGTTCAATAGTGACGCTATAACAATCAAAGAAAGGTTCAATAGTGACGATATAACAATCAAAGAAAGGTTCATTAGTGACGATATAACAATCAAAGAAAGGTTCATTAGTGACTATATAACAATGAAAGAAAGAACTATATATTTAATTATTATAGTTTTGAAAAATGCTTTTCAAAACATGAATTAAAAAAAATTGAATATTTAATAGTAATGTATATATAGTCAAAATATTCACATTTTTTGACTATATAAATAATCAAGGGAAACTAATTGTAATATTATTATCTACAATATACTATTACGGTTACAATTTGCTTTATATAATGTGAATTTATAAGAGAAATAGTTGAAAACGCGGTAACTTTTTTTTCTTTAAAAATATATTATTTATTTTAGAATATTTAGTCTCCCATAGCTCCTATAGCTGCTGACGGCGTGAGTAAGTTGCTCACATCGAAATACAATCTCCTTACATCCTCAAAACAGATTAATATATGGTTGGAATCCAAACGAGAACAATCTATATAACCACACAAATAAGGTTGTTTGTGTGTGCGCTACAAATATTATAGTTATAAATTTCCATAAATTAAACTGAACCAACAGTTTCTTACAGCAGTCTACATTGTCTGTTTATTTAAACATAACAGCCAATATGAAATCGTTTTGTATATATAACATATTTTATATACAACATACAATATACCAAATGCAAAGTTGTGTATTGATGTGTATACTTGTGACTACGAATATATTTTTCGATTTTATCATCACTATAGTTTTTCTTTAAATTCTTAATCTCTATTTTGTTGAACAAAAATATTTACCAGTTTGGTTAGAATAGTTTTATAAACATTAAAACATGCTTGAAGATAGGAGGCAACAACTGGATAAACACCATGAAATTCACATACTATATTATTCAACATTTTGAGACTGTAACATTAGTATATATATATATATTATCCGAACATATTAGTATTGGCATAGTTTGACACTTTTACTCCACAATTCGATCAATCTTGTTTTTAAAATCTTTTCAAAATTAAATAACAATAAATTAAAAGAACATTATGAGTTCGACAAGTACATATATTTCCTAAGTACGTGTAACTGTTTGTTATCTTTGTGGAATAATTAAAGGGACTTTTGTAAAAATAATCGTTTTATGGCTTTACAGCAGTACAAATTATAGTCCGCGAATAAATATTTATATGAAAAGATTTAAAGCAAATACTTTATGATATTTTTTTAATAATTTTAATCAACGATTTAAATATAGAGCGGGAAATTTCAAATGTTCAAAGTACACAATTTTAGTATAATATCCCACATGGAAATAAATACACATATATGCATATATAGGCCTACTAATTATTACTTTTGTTTTAATGGTTATACATGTTCTATTGAAAACAAGCTTTACGTAATATATTAAATATTTACACAAAGAGTAGTGTCATTTTAAGCTTTAATGGAACCTTTTCACTTAATATCTCAACATCTGTCGAGTGCAAGCAAAGCTAAATATATACAGATGTAAATGACAGGTCAACTAATTGTGTCCACTTAATATGTATATCAAACGATAACAATATAGAAAAGAAAAAATATATTTTAAAATATATATTTAATTGATGTGACAATAAAATACATTGTGTCTTCTCTCAATATGAAAAGGGTACTTATTCTTGAGTAGAAATATTTAGTTAATGAAATTAAAAATGATACTAATTATTTCGACAATTACCGAAAAATCTCAAAATTACCAAAAAAAACTTTAAACAGATAATATTTAGATATTCCAATCACTGTTATATTCCGTGGTTATATAAACTGATTATCAATGCTTTGTGCCTGTACAACTGTATTTTACGTTTGTTTATAAATATGCAGAACAATATAATAATATGTTAAGCAGAAAGAAAAAAAAAATTAAAAATGTATTTCGAAAATGTTTTTTGTTATTATCTTTCAAAGATATAGACTATTTAAATTTTTTGATTATGAATATTGTATAGTCTGGTATGAGAAAAATTACTAGGTCGGCATACAACAAATCGTAAGATATTATACAAATATATAATATTTATTATAACTATTTGTTTTACTAAAAATTCGGTTTTAGGTAGCACGATAATAAATTTAAAAATATATTTTTTTCAAATTTTCAAATTAAAAATTTAAACTGTTGAAATCTATAAAATCACTTTTGCTGCCTTGAGAATGTTAAAAAGTTAGAAGTACAGTAAAAGGTGGTTTAATATACGCTGAGCTCATTTTAAATTATACTACCATGAGAAGAATACTCGATGTTTCCTGAAGTGGACTTGAGCTCTGGCAGATCTATGACGCCTACTTCTCGGTTTGCTTCCAACTAAGGGCGTATCTCAGTCAGCCTTTATATCTGTGCTTCCTGACTTTGCCGACTTTCGTCCAGTCTTCGCGAAAGTATTCCGTCAAAAGAGGCAGACTTAGGGGATATATAAAGGATTCAAATTGATTCAATGTCAATTTTCACCGTGCTACATAAATAGGGTATGCTATTAGTATATATAGAAAACTATATAGCTGGTGTCGTATCTATATACTAAAAGTATCGAGTTATTGACCGAACAATGTTGTGTTGAAAGATATACTGTATGCTAATGTTGAAAAACTATAAATTGAATAGTTTGGATCACTTAAGCTGCATAGTATATTTTGCTGAAGAGTACTTAATAACTTTTCTGTCAATGAACTGATTTTGTATATTATATGCAAAATATATTTAAAAAAATTATTTGTGAAAATGTATATTCATCAAAGTCATAATTATAACTATTTAAAAAAATAGTGTTTAGTATCAAAAATTTAAACAGCTTAAAAAAGAATTATCTTGACATTTTTTTCTCTCCATAATATAACATTTTAAAAAGTTATACTTTTCTTCTTCATTGTAAGTACAAGCTTAAAATATTAATCAGCCACATAAAATAAGGCCAATGTTACTTGAACACAGTACACAAGTGGACATTTTAACAATGAGGAGATAATATTATACTTACATTCATGAAGCATCCAATTGCTCACTACTTTCATATATACCTATACACTCTAGAC
This sequence comes from Coelogynopora nodosa, assembly GCA_034780555.1. Classification (NCBI taxonomy): domain Eukaryota; kingdom Metazoa; phylum Platyhelminthes; order Proseriata; family Coelogynoporidae; genus Coelogynopora; species Coelogynopora nodosa. The sequence continues at coordinate 27,130 of JAUZND010027448.1, forward strand.
CGTCAAAAAGTCTATAAATTCATTCTTTTTAAAATAATTCAAAAGAATTAGCACACAAAGTAATATGCACATTTTATTGTATCATTATATCGAATGTCTTCAACTGAAAACATTTATTGAAATTATCTCAACTATAACGAAACTGTCTACAGTGTTTATAAAATTTCTATATCAATGAGCCAAATAAATGTAACAAAATTCAAAATATTATGTTATATACTAATTAACCTGTATGATGCGCACACGCAACTAACATATCAGATGTACGAGAAACAATATAACTCATTTGAAAACATTCCAAACAATCTATACAATTTATACTATATTATTTTATGATATATAAAATATATATTACAAAATTCAAATGGAAAAAATTGTAAACAAATATCAAATGGAAAAAATCTAAACAAATATCAAACGGAAGAAAATCTAAACAAATATCAAATTGTCATTTTATTAATATCAAAACTAATATAAAAACAGAACATATACCTAGTGAAAGTTTGATATGTACATTTTAAATACATTTATTACGGTGTTTCCAAATCGTTACTTTTCGAATGTTTTTATAATTTTACATACATATATGCATTAGACATTTGTATTAACTAGTAAAAATAGGTTTCGTTATTTATTGTTAAACTGTACCGCAATAGTGATAACGTAAGTAAATATCATTATGACATATTATTAGTAAAATGAGCATATTTAGCCATTTATTGGTGATATATACATAGGTATAAAAATGTACCATTTTTCATCTAAAAACGATGACGGTATGATTATTTTTCATAAAAAATTATAATTATCTCAATTATATAGCAAGAGTTATTTATGTTTAATAACTATATCACATTGTTTTTAATTTGTAATACTAAAAAAAAAAATTTTTTTTAAGAGTGACCTTTCATTTATAAAAGAAAACATTATTTATTTTGTAATCGATTTTTTTTCCAGAAAAACCCCCAGGTATCACCCTTCAGTCGGTAGTACAGTTCTTATAACTTGTATTACAATATATGCGGAAATGTTTTCAGAAATAACAGCACTAAAATAAAGAAATATAGACAACTGGAAAAATTCCCCTATATAATAATGCAACAGGGTAGAAAGCATGAAAATTGTCTAATTAAGTTGTTATCCTTACTAAAGCCTTCTGTTGGGGTCAAAAAGGCAGTAATATGTAGAGCATGCCGAACTTTATTCAAGACCTAAATAGCGAATCTTAGATATCTACCGGGTATAATGATGAAACTTTACTTACGATTCTGATTTCATGATATTTCCGTTTTTATTGTATTGATGGAATCATGAAAAGGACATGAAAGTATTGGTCTGGAAAGAGAAAAGTCCCTCGACCAAACGTGAAGTTTACTATATCTTTATGGCGCATAACCAAGCTTTACGATTTCAACTAATTACATTACAATCGGCTCGAAGACTAGTCATAACCGATGTTTCTCAGTCACCACCATTTTTTTCGGAACATCAACATTCTTAGTGGTGGCATACAGCTTTTGCTGTTTAGCTTGTTCAGTTTCTAGATTGAGCTCTATGTGCGTAATAGGGTCGCGTCCAAGCCTTAATCCCCTGAGAACCTATTTTACTGAGTGGATTTGTTATGCTAGAGGGAATTATTCCAGGAAAAGACATTTTTTATATGATAAACTATAATGCTCAAAAGGAATTCAGCTATTATAAAATAATGTTAACATAACTTTGAGAAGAATGTACGACTATTACTAAGCTATAGCTAATAATTAGAAAACATTTCAGATTTACATTTAGTTAATTGTGTATTTAAGTAAATGATTTAAGCCACTTAATAAAATTAGATTTGCTAACGAGTAAATATATATATATATCTGCATTGCTTGAGTTGTTTTTCTACAAAAAACATTTTATAGGATGTCTGCGCAGAAAAAAGCCTATGATATGGATATTCGCAAATGCATTCCTATATAATAAATTAATAATTAAAAGGTAACAATTGTAATATATAACTTTTACTCATATAGTAGAAATAAATATAAAAACACAATTAGTATCTACTAAAATGTCACTAGATATAATTTATATTGACATACAATGTATAATATATTTTTATCTTTATAAAATATAACGTTAATTGTTTTTAAAAGTTTTCTTTTGGAAAACATTAATTTGTATAGTGTATAGTTTAATTAAAGAAAATACAAGATTTGTGAAAGATGTTTTTTAACAAAAAGGGCATCTTTCCCAATTTATAAAGCTGGGACATACAGTGCAGTTTCCATTTTGAAAGTATAAAATAAATTTATTTGTACTACCATTGATATTTGAGGTCACTATCTAAATAGTGGTCCGACTATAAGTCCAGACATTATTTTGTGTTTCTTGTGAATAAAATGGAACAAGTCAAAGCATTGCAAGTTTGCTGCGAGACAGTGATGTTTGAAATATGACTATTAGCTCTATTCATAAATATATTTTCATATACAACTCTAATTCTTTTGAAAAGACTGTATCACATCGTAAAAAACTATTTTCATAAGTATATGCTCTTGATAGCTATAGTTCATAAAATGCTATGGATGAACTTACATATATAATCCAAAATATGACCTAACTTAGGACCGAGGAAACACAGTTTAAAAGGGGCGATTTTAAATACGGAAAGTTATTTTAAAAATGATTTAAACAAACAGTGGCTTCAGTTGATTCGTGACACACCTTTCTTACAACTATATGTCTATGCGGATTCGTAGCCTATCAATCAACGCGTAAAGCGTCGAAAGTTGTCGGGATTTATGGCTACAATGCATATTACCAATTATAATTAATTATTCATTCATGATATTTCTAGAAATTTATAACAAACTCCTCATTCAATATGTAGTACGTTCATATTCATTCAAACAAAATAAATTGTAGATACGGCCGGCTAACAAGGCAAAAATGATGAAGGAGAGCAACGAAATTACCAAAAATGTATTTAATAAAAACAATATATGCATTGAAAAAAGTAAACATTTTGATGGTGTTTGATTATTATTTAATAAATTAAAGCAAGTCAATACACTAAAATGACAGAACTATGTTTAATTATATTGTTTTTACGTTTAGAAAATCAATTATATATATTAAATTTTGAAGAAATTATAGGAAAGGTTCGAACCCATCGAATATCCGCTTCGGTTTTGACGTCAATTGTGCTAACTTAATATGTAGATTGTCGCAAGTAAACAAAATTCGCAATAACATGATATTATTATAATTGCTATAATAAATCTTTAAAATTGATAGATTCATAGCCTACTGAGACACTTTAAACAAATGTGCTAAATATTATTGCATTTATTTTTAAACAAATTAATAGTATAGTGTAATCTCCATTTTTTACTTTTTATTTACCCCTGTTCAAAATAAAATAACTATAGGTACCTGAATATATAAAAGTATACAAAATTTCCACTTTGAATGTAAAATAAGTAATAAATTGTAAAGGGAGCGAATTTATAAATAAGTACTTCATTAATTAAATAGTTATTTTACCATATACTACTTATATGCAAACAGTACACCGAAATAAAACATGCTAAAATAATACATATAACTTGAAACTAGAAATCGAAAGCAATAAAAAAGGTATATAATAAACAGGCCTATTATATAAAAATTTAGCTTCACTAAATTAAAAAATTAGATAAACGATAAAAAATAATGAAAATAGATTATATTTCATTTACATACAATGGGATGATTTTAGGATTTTAAGCAATGCCTTTCATAAATAAAAACGTAAAACAATACTAAAGAAAACAAATTCTAATTTAAAAAAAAGACTAAAGGATCGATCAGTCTAACAGAATTAGAACATTATTTTTAATTTAATAAACTACAAATATAAGAACAGGTTTGTTAACATTAAAAAACGATCCGTTAAAAAACAGTATTTGTGATTCATGCTTATTAATAATTGTAAGCATACATTTAATCGGAATCTAACAAATGCATAATTGTTTTATAACAACATCTTAACCAACTATATCTCATACGCACAAAAAAGAAAATTGTTATGTAGATTTGATTTATTGAAATTCTAGGTTTTCTTGTATTGTACTCGCCCCCACAGATAATTTAAATATATATTTTTTTAGTAAAAATGTAAAGAATTAAGGATATCTTTGAATGAATATCTCAAACTATATAATTGTATTAGTTACACTACCTGTAAAATATATTCACAAACATTTTTGTATTAACAATAATTACATTGCAGAAAAAAAGAAAAAGATTTTACTAAAATAGTGTACGATGGTTTACTTCAAACAATTACTAAATGACAAACAAGAATAAATCCATAAAAAGCTATGTTTTCTACTTATAATAATAACAGTAGACATCTAAATATGAATGAATAAAGAGAAGAGGATTCTTGTCAATGTACTAATGATGCTTATTGGACTCCCCGGTCTTCATGCCACTGTACGCATATTCGAGGCCAATAGTAAGGGCGAAGAGAGCGGCACCATAAGGCAACCCGCGTAACATGGTAGCGGAAAAGACCTGAAGCTTTGTGCGGTATGTTGCGGGATTAAACTGCCACACGGTCGACCTGACAATTGATAGGGAACAGAATAAGAACATTAAGAGCATTAAAAATACGCTAAAAGCTCATGCTAGCGGTGTATTTATATCCTAGTGAGTGTATGAAACAGCCCCCGATAAATAATTAGTAGAAAAATTATGTTGTAATATACTAATCAAAATACATATACTAAATGAATAAAACATTTTCATGTTAATCAAATTTTTATAAATATGACTGCGGAAATTACGATTCTAAATTTAATAAAATTGCCAGTGCTTTTGTTTGGCGGTATTCACTTACGGTGCTGTTGTATTTACATTCTATATATATTATACTTACAACAAATTTACAAAACTCAGTTGCACAAAAATAAAACTTATATTTATAAAATCTGTGAAGTACATCATTATGGGCATATCATATATTTACGGTTTCTTAAACAAACTCAGAAAGTTAGCTAGCAGTATATAATTTCCATAGCAACAAAATTGGTTTATGTACCAAACTAAAAATTTGATCTTATTTAAAAAAAATTGAAATAGGTAAAAGAACATGAATTTTATACAGCAGGTATAATTTTGATAATAATTTTTCTACAATATATGACAAATATATTAATTTATAAACTGTCTAATTAAATTAATATATATATATTTTTAGGTATCATAATTAATAGTGCCAGTGTGTATAATCCGTTTGTATAAATTATTAAAAAACATAGACATAAATGTCTTTATGTTATTAATTATAAAACACAAACACCAATAAAACGTAATCAATGTTTACAAGTAAAAGGTGGAACTTTACCTGATCCAAGGATCCTTAAGTCCGGCAGCCTTGAGCTTCTTAGCATAAGCCTCAACTTCAGGAGTTCCTTCCACCTTGTATTGCCTCCAATCTGGGCATTTCCAGCCAGTTAATCCGGGCCCCATATTGTATGGATTATATGTACAATTATACACCTGTGTAGAATATACTGCAAATAAGAAATAAACGATATTTATAATAAATTACATTTTAAAATTAACAATATCAAATTGTTTAATATAGAGACTAAAAAATTATTACTTTTAAATCAACATAGCCTGTATTAACAACATTTACTTCTATTTTATTGCATTTACCAAAAATACTATTAGTGTTATGTCTTAAAAGTTTTAACATGCTACTTTTTAATAAACAATTATAAGTTGAAAAAATGAATCACATTTGTTTAATTTAGTTCACATAATATATTTAAAATTATTAGAAAATTATATATGTTATATAAAAATTATGATAATTATATAATACATAAAATTAGGAAATAAATATATATATATATATATTGAAACACATTATTAATAAGGTTTTTTTAAGTAAGTAGAAAGAATTGGTCACATATAATTATTCAAATTATGATTTGACCTTTGTTTCAAATGTATTGTTTTCAAGTATTATAAGAGAAATAAACTTTATTATGATTATGGCTACAATGATTACCCACATTATAATAAATTATATTTTTATACAATTTTTTTATTTTTATATTGCACTAAGTATGATTTAATCTAAATAACTATAAAATAACTGCATAAGTATAACATCATAACTATAACAAAAATTATAACATATTATATATATATAACAATTGTGTTTACTCTTGTTAATATAATTAATTTGAAAATGTAAAAACAATTATAAATAAACTATTTTAAATATTATGATTCTGATAAATGGTTATGTTAATAAATGTTGATGACAAGAATTACTTTAGAAAAATTATGTATACACAAAATAATTATTTTTTTAATATTATCTATTAAAATAGGATTTTAGAAAAGAAAAAGTCACAATAAATGACACCTTTCAAAAATACTACTGAAACAGAGTCATAGGCAGGGAGATATGGACAGTACTTAGAATTAGAATTCATCAGCAGACAATACCCCTCAAACCAATGAAATATGCTTAATTTAGTAGAACTTTACAAGGCCAATAGGTAGCCTACTCTTTCTATTACTTTTCTAATATTCTAAGTGTGTTATTATACTTTTTCTTCTTTTAAATTGGATTTTGTTAATCGAATCAGTAATTATTTATTAAAACAATTATTTTTTATGTTATGGCTATTTATTATAATTTTTTAGATGATCATATATGAAAATACGAAAGACATACTTTTATCTGCTAATTTTTCATGATTTCAATTAAATATGAAAAGTAACGGATTTTAAATGGATCACAAGTAGCATAGTTTAAATTTTTTATTATAATAATACAAAGGTCAATAGTTACAATATATGAAAAAATTACTTCTTAATTCTTTAAAGCTGCTATAGAACATAAATATTAATTGATTAGCATTAGCAATATCCAATACTTAATACCAGACATTACTATATCTAATACTGTCAGTGACTTTCATAATAACTTTAGTATATATATTATTAAGGTATTTGTTTTAGATATATATATATATATATTAATTCATAATCATTTTTTCTGCAGTAACTTTTAGCTTTGCATTTTTTAACATTTCCAATCTGTGATGTTAATATTATGTTTGATTGTACTTTTCAACACATTATACTCTGTTAACATGTTCTAAAGTATAGCCCTTTTTTGCATATTTTATAATGCAAACATAATTGTTATCCATATATACATTATAAACACAATTCTTACATACAATTAAATTGTGCATTTATTACACTTTTATAAACATTAAAGAGAAAAATAACAATAAAAGAGCATTAATTATTAAACTTGGAATATCTTTGACTACTCCAATAGTATCATCAGGGAGGGTGACAATTATACAAAATGTATGTATAAATGATTTGGTTGTAGTAACTAGTACTACAAAAAATAATGTTATAGACATAATATTTCAAAATAAATAAAATATATAATCTTTTCATATGATTAGAAAGTAATAATAATAGAAGGAAAAAAAGTTCATACTAAAATTTTTTGTTTTAAATGTTATAGATTATATTAGTCTATAATTATACCTCATAATATATATTATAAGAAATTATATATATATATATATATTTATTAATAAATTAATAGACTATAATATATATTGTTCATTTTTTAAATCTGAATTCTTTGAACAGACTTTAAAAAATTAAAAAATTAAAAGTTATTTATTCAAGTAATTAATTATATAAATGTCATAAATTATTTCATAAATTGAAACAACTTATATATTATTAGTTTAATCAATAATCCATGTCAAATCACCCAATGGCCTGTGGGTGACTTTCTCTGAATTGCTTTAAAATGTCTATACTTAATGTTGCACATATAAATATGTAAAATCTCAAATTTCAGTCATTTCATAGCCATTTGAAATTTGCTATATGTCACTATTATAGATATTTGTGAATAAGTACAAAATGTGTCTTTAAAGTAAAAAGTAAGTTGTAATAGTTTATATGTATTCACTAATACATTATATATACAATCTAAAACACAAAATATTCACTTTTTGATAAACAGACAAAAGTTATTGAAATTATAAATATGTCCATTTTTTCAGCTGACAGCAATAATAGTGACATATAGCAAATTTCAAATGGCTTGGTAGAAATGAATGAAATTTGAGATTTTACATATTTATATGTACAATATTAAGTATAAACATTTTAAAGCAATCCAAAGAAAGTCACCCACAGCTTTTTTCTGATTTTGGGTGATTTGACATGGAATGACCCTCGGGTGATTCATCCAAACCCCAGAAACTCCCCCCCAAGAATATACTATTTAGTATATCCTGGGGGGAGGGGGGTTCTGGGGTTTGGATGAATCACCATTTTTTAACAAAAAATTGTGATTGAAAACATATTTTATCTATACTTGGGTCATTCCAGCCCATATCACCCAAGCAGTGTGGCAAGTGTCTTTAGAATTGCCTGAAATGGTTTGTGGGGCATACCTGATCTGTATCTAGGTCAAATCAAGTTTTTTTGCAAAAAAAATTTAGTTAAGATTTTATGGCCATTTTAAAATTGACAAATTGGAGAAAAAGGGGTGATGGCTGACAAAGTACAAATAAGAAAATATACCATAACTTTTTTCTGTTAATTAAAAAGTATTTAATTTTTGTTGTAGTTATATAACTTATATGCCTTAGTATTATTACAAACTTTAATTATCTTCTTAACTAACAGAAAATTTAAATTATAATTTCAAAATTAGGGAAATTTTAAAAAAATAATCAAATTTTTGATAATTTGAATCTTCATAATTTTTTTCTCTACATCAGGAAGTTGATGAAATTTGTATAGTTGAGAGATGTTACCATAGTTATGATACTATTGCAATTTTAGCAACTTCCTGAGATACAGACCAGAAATATGCTTGCCTAAAATTAGCAAAAATGGTCATGAATGCTATATTTAACGCAATGCTACACATTTCTGTTAATTTTTTTATCTTAAAAAATTATACAGTTTGATGCTGTTTTATAGTACAGTTTGTCAAACAAAAAGTATAAAACTTATTGGATATAAACAAAATAAAAAATCATTTGAAAAACATTTATAATTATTAATATGTATAGACAGGTTAATATCATATTCAGGACATACAGAGATTTAAGGCATACCATTGTTTATGACCAGTGTGCAAAATAAATACTTTTGGAGGCCTCCTCTTGAGATGCCAAAATAATATTATATAGGTATATATATATATATTAACAATATTATATTTTATATAGGTACATTTTTAAAACTTTAAAATAAATTTTTGTATTGGGTCAGTTGAATTCAGACTGTGAATTAATAACAATATAATGAATATAGAGAAAACATGATTCTGATACCTAATATACTTGTAGCTATATACATGAAGTCTTGGCCTATGGTTATAGGATAGGCCAAGCTTTACTCTACTTCTAGTAAGGATATAATATTTTAGGTCTAGGATATAATGTGACTAATGCTGATTCTGAATAACCTAAGGCTGATGCCAAGAATAACTGTGCTATGGGGTTAGATTTGTAGAAGTCTAAAAAATAAGTAGAACTCTACAAATCTAAATCTAGAATTGCTTAAATTGGTATGCAGGCAAACATTATAGATTTCAATCTTTAGATTTATTGCTTAAATTTATAGAAGCTAACAATTAGATCAGAAATCTTGCTGTTGATATGCAGGCAAATTAGATTTGTCATATTTGATTAGTAAATTATTTTAATGGTAATAATATAAGTTTTGAATTGTATATTTTGTATGAATTCAATATGTAGGTGCAGTAAACTAATTAGATTTGTTAGACTTTTGTGTTAAAGTTATAAAAAAATTATTTATGCAATCATTATTGAGTTTCTTAATTTAAATGACTTATTAGAAAGGAGAATATATAAACCATAGTTAGATTACCTTAATGGTTCATTATCTGATGAAGATTAGATAGAAATTTACAAAAAATACTGACTTCATCCATCAATAATTCATGAAATTAACTAACATTATTCATCATGACTTGAGGTTTACAAGGAAGCAAAAAAATCAAACATAATGCAATTATAATATAAAACTATTAGATAAAATATCTAGCAGTATAAAAAGTAAATATAATTTTTTTATAAAATGAGAAATGAATATAAAGTATAGAATAATATTATAATAATTGTTAAGATATTATTCATGCAAATGTAATCTTATACTATAGATGCAGGAGAGAGAGTTCACATTCATTAACATAATATTTATAAAATATTTATAAAATAATTATTTATTATTATATTTATCATTGTTTCATCCAAGTTAAATATTTTTAAAAAATTATTATTATATTTATCAGGTTTTTATATTTTCCAGTTGCCGGATTGCTAACCACTTCAGTGGCAATAACACAAACACATACTTTAATATGCATTGCCATGCCCATGGTCAGGAACAAACATGCATGTATGCATGACCAACAAACTTGCAATAGCATGACTATGGTGAGGAACAAACAATATCAATAGCTATAGTATAATCTACTTATTTATCTCTAATAATATCATTTTAGTATTCAATTATAATAATGTAATCTATATATCATGTGACAGTGCCAGTATAACTGGGCTGAGACTGAAGTAGTTAAATCATTACATCTTTGCAGTGGGCAAACCAGTCAAAAGCCCTCACTATGTACAAAACTATCACTATTATATTTGTAGAAGTCTAAATTTAGAATTTCTATGATTGGATTTGTTACATGCATATCGAAAATTGGTTTCGGGCACCCCAAACTGTTAGATTTGTAGAAGTCTACATTTAGAATTTCACAATTGGATTTGTTGCATGCATATCAACAAATAGTTTAGGGCACCCCACACTGTCTAATTGCAATTAGACAGTGTGGGGTGCATGCACCAAATAATGTTAATAATTACATTATTTGTCCATTTGAGCGCTACCCCATACAGAATATTTAATAATAAATCAAGAAATATAAAGAAAATATAATAAGCTATATTTTATCATATATTTAGCAGAATAGTTTATAAAATAAAACAATTATCGAAAGATAAACTTACTTTTTGTCAGAATAGAAACTAAAAATTCAACAAAGCGCACAAAAAATAATAAAGTTTCAATTCTGTTAAACAAAAAGGTTGTATTTGTATGTTGACTATATATATATATTACTATATTTTATTATTAGTCATCGGGGTCCTAGAACGATCATAGTATCGCAGTATCATTATTAACTGGGGTATATATATATATATTTTAATATATTTACCCATTTAAAATAAGCGTCGATAAACTTTTGACGAATAAATTCTATAATTATCTTTAAATTACTATTCTAGCTATTAGTTTAATGCATTACGAATGGATTACGTACCTATACTAAAGAATACAGCCAATAATTTATTATGTTTTGTTACGTTAAGCCATGATTAATGAGTTTGATTCGGCTACCATTGTGGACTTAAAACCAATATTAAATTATTTTTATACAATCCTTATGTCTGTATAAAATATATTTGTGTTTATATTTTTGAGCTGTTGATTATATATATATATAAAGGTTGTATTTTGTAATATATTTATTGTAATCATAGACTTGTTTATTATAAGTTTATACTTAGAAATAATGTATAAGCCTGTATTATTGAAATACGCTTCTTAAACATATGGAATTGTTTTAATGCATTGATATGCGTAGGCATAATTACAACAATATATATCACTATAAAAATTAAATAGTTCTTTATTTTTAAAGAGGTTTCGCATTGTTAAATAGTATATGTAATATTGTATTGTTCTACACAATTGAAAGAGGCAATGTTTATTGTATGAAACTGTTTATAATTATGTGAATATATGTAATTAATAAACAGTCATGTAACCTGTAGGTATCGCTGTAAATAATCCATGGACGGTAAATAGATATATCGAGGTATATATATAAAAATATAAAAATATATATAAATATATATATATATAAGCCCGACGTAAAAAAAACGGCGGCCCGCTAGAACCTTGTCACTATAATTTGCCGTTGGAGGCCAGTTCCGCAGGAAAACCAGCGGCCCACTGGAGGCCAACAAAAATTTATCCTAAAAAAAACCTCACACTACTCATAAGAAAATGAGTAGTGTGACGTGTTACTTTTATTATAAATAAATACAATACACCTAGGTGTTTGACAAATTTTACTAAACATATATATATTTCTGTATTACATCAAACTCCCGACATATGAAGTCTTAATAATAGAGAATCCCTTTTCAAGCGATTTTGAATTCCTTAATCTATTGGAGTTTGCCAAATTTTCAGTGAAAAATCTTATCAATAATTATAATATTTTTCATAGGGTTTCCTCGATCATATTTTCATAAATTATATAATTGCATAAGATTTTATTTTAGATTTTTCAATTGAAATTATTATTGACTTGAAATTATATCTAGATATGGTATTAGATTTAATTGAAGATTTTAAAATTTATTAGAAAAAATAAAAATTTAATATGAAAATTTATTTTACCTAATTTTAAAAATGACACGATGTTGTTTCATCTTTTTGAAATGGAATGATTTTGATCCCTGTAACTGCAATTTTTTTAATATAAAATGATGTTTAAAAATGGTGCACAAGAAAAATAGACAACATTATCCAAATTATGTAAAGGAAAATTGGACTCTTTTGTTAAAATATCATCATACAGGAGTCTAGTTGTATATATGTGGTCCACATAATATGTGGACCACATCTTTATTATAGTTCGTGCAATTTCTAAAATTTAATTTAAAAGTAGTCATATATATTTTTTTTAATAATGTAAGCCTATCTATAATACAGGCTACGGTGTTCCCGAAGGATCATTAAATGGTGATTCAGCAGACGAATACTTTTCATTTTTGTGTAGTATATAGCCTCTGAGGATTTCAAAAACACTAATCAGCAAAATCTAATTTTAAGGAAGACAAATTATGACATAATGATAAATAAAAGTGGTATTTATTATTTTCACTTGCGACATATTAAAAGCGCAATTACCAAACACTAAAATGTATTAATATAACTTAGTAAAATAGCTGTGTAATTTTTATAAACACATTCAGCTTAAAAATACAACTTTAAGTATAATATACACATAGTAATTCACTAATTTAATCATCTATCATTTATGAAAGACTTATTACTATTTACAAATACGATTTTTGTAGATATCTACCCAGTAGTTGCAGTTGGATCCTCAATGCAGCAATGACTATTAATAGTCTATTAGTAGGATATCTATTTGAGAGATCACTTCCTAAGTTATAGCTAGTCTAATGCCTTACGGTGTTCCCGAAGTGTTTTTAAATGGTAAAAAATTCACCAGATTAATACTTTGCATTTTTGTGTGGTATAGCCTCTGAAGATTTGAAAAACACTAGTAAGCAAAATCTCATTTTAAGGAAAACAAATTATGACGTCATAACCCAATATGACGGCAAATTATATGCATTTTGTCAAACACTCGCAAAAATGCATTTTAAAGCATATACATGTATTACAAATGCGTAGAAATGTTAGAAAAAATATTTATATATTGTTGATTGTTTTAATATGCCTAGATGTTTATATGGTTATATTATCGCTTATATTGTTTAATTTACCTCTATATGACTTCATAATCAGAATTGTTTTTCGTCTAATTAAGAAATATTTTAAGAAAAGTAAAATTTTCCAAAAACATATTTATTTAATATTGAATTGAGGTCATAATAATTGAATAAACAACCTTTAATTACACTTAAAAAATTGTACAATAAATAATACACAATGTAAAATTAAATTAAACTTCCTCGGTTTTATGTCTCATAGTTGTATGAAGTGATCACTGAAAATAGATATCCGCAATGCAGCAATGACTAAATTTTAAAACTAGCATAACACGTAAAGTGTAGGCAGTATTATACGCAAAGAATCTTTTAATAAGAATCCAACTGCAACTGCGTAGATATCTACAAAATTCGTATAAGTAAATAGTAATAAGTCTTTCTTAAATTATAGGTGATAAAATTAGTGAATTACTATGTGTATAATATACTGCAATTTGTATTTTTAAACTGAATATGTTAGTAAAAATGACACGGCTATTTTACTAAGTTAATAATACATTTTAATGTTTTGTAATTGCGCTTTTAATAATGTCGCAAGTAAAAATATTGAATACTACTTTTATTTTACATAAAAAATACCTTGAATCATTTTCATGATGTTATATTATTTAAAAGTTGTAACTTAAATCCGGAGGAATAGCCGGAGGACAAATCCTAAGGAAATTTAACCTATTTTCAAGGTCATCAAATCAAAAGTATCTAAAATAAATAAAATATATTTTAAAATTAATCAAATTAATTAATAAAAACAAATGTAAGGGATTTTAGAATAAGTATTCATTTAAATGAATTAGGAAATATACAAATAAAAGAATTATAACTAATTTTAATTAATTATTACATTCTTTGAATTCAAATCGATTGTTTATCTTTGTTACTTGTTTTAATGCTGACCTTGAAAACTAGTTATTTAATTATTCCTCCTGTTTTTCCTTCGGTTTTACCCTCAGGATTTAACTGAAAACCTTATTTAAATTAATTCAGTAGGCCTATGGTATTTCTGTTTATATATATATATTCATAATATTGTTTAAATAATTACATAGTTTAATACATCAATGTTTTATTCATAATATACATAAATCTGTATAAAGATATATATTGCAAAATAGTTAGAAAAATTACAACAATTTACTATCCGGACATAAATTGTCTAAATTTTATTAAAAGTTTATTATAATTGATAAGAAATATACATTTCTGAATATAAAAAATATATATGAGTAGGTTTCCGAGTTTGATTTTTAAACTTAAAATTTATTTATAAATTAGTTCTTTATAATAGTAACAGATATTTTCCTCCTAATATATATACTACTGCAGCCATACAATAAATGATTGTGTTGAATTCAATGGGAATTCCGATTAAGTAAAGTATAGAGAGTGTAACTGCAATCATTAAAAAATGGGTAGGCTACTGTACATGTAGTAATCAATAATTAAATATTTTTCCTAATATGGTGCACTATAGCAATAAAGAGAGAATAACCAAATAAGCCAATGAATAGCCAACATAATAATTAAGGCAATTATTGACGGACGAACAAGAGAGCGAAGATGACTGAATCGCCTTTCAAATGGATGATACTTATCAATGAAGCAGAGTACAATCATCTGCAGAAAGAGGTGCAAAATGATGATCAGAAAAGATTTTTCAAAAAATATCTGCCTCCGGATGAGACAATTTCAATTTCAAAATGGAAACAAGAGCAATATTTAACACAACCGACTATATAGATACTTGAACCATCTCCATGACATTTTTCTAATTTAGTCTCAATCATATATAGCCTAATCGTAACATTTCCAAAATATTGGAGCACCATGATGCACGTATTGTTGGAACTTTTAACTACTCAAGGAACACAATGGAATAAGAGAGGTCAAATCCCCACGAAAAACAATAAGCTAATAGACAAGTATCATATTCTGCATGTATTTGGTTCGATTATCAGTTTCTATGCGAGCTAACAGGCTGGACAAAAATGAAACAAACATTACAGGTATATACAAAATACCAAATAAGTACATGAGAAACCTTCAGATAATAAACCCTTTATAATCAATAATAGGGCAGTATAACCATCACTGCCTCGAATATTTACAGTTACTAACGCATAGAAACAGCTTTAGAATCGACTGCTGGTGTGAAATAAACAAATTAACATTTTTTAATAATGGCGGCTATAAGAAGACGATGAGGCTCAAGCGCAGTGAGTCTTACTTTGTGTTGTATTCTGACATGTTTTGTCCCAGTAATAATACATTTTGATTATGAGCGATGACTGACTTTTTGTTGTATCGAAATATGTTTTCTATCGCGTACAGGGGTAGTTTAGAATTTTTTGAGGTTAAATGTTATGATCTTATGATATTAAACTTCATGATTTTAGAATTTTATATGGGTTAAATTTTAGAATTTTATGTAGGTTAAATTTTATAGTTTTATGTGGGTTAAATTTTATAATTTTATGTGTGCTAAATTTTATAATTTTATGTACAATAGGTTAAATTTTATAATTTTATGTGGGTTAAATTTTATAATTTTATGTGGGTTAAATTTTATAATTTTATGTGGGTTAAATTTTAGATTTTTTCCGAGGTATAACTATAATAGATAACCATAGTTTGAATATTGGTGATATTGAAATTCAATGACGATATTGAAGCCATACAGACAATTTTGGAAATATCGAAATGTATATAGTGCGATATCGAAAATTCTTACTTAATAACGTAAAGTACAGGATGATATGAAACATTTTTAAATCACATGAAAATTGCTAATCCATCTATATTATAGTAGGTACTTATAATAATATATAATATAGCTTACGTATGATGGACTTGAAGATATTTTATATATAATTATTCCATAAAGTCTACTTATAGTACGTAATATATTTATAAAGTGTGCATATCGTTTTAGGCCAGTCAAATTATATAGGTGTTGACATCGAAAAAAATAGTATAAAGCTGAAAATTTGCACAAAAAATAAGTACATGGACCGCGGGAACAAAATAGCAAAACTCCGCTGAAATCCGTTTTAGACAAAAAAGTTATGGCTTTTTTTGTTATTTTACATATTAAATAATTTTAACAAATTCTATAGTTATGACTAAATTTTAATGAAAATATACATTTTTAAGAAAATAAACATTAAAATAATATTTTTCGCTTACTTTTAAATATAAAATTGCATATCATTTTAATAATCTAAGTGTTATTAGTAAAACTAGCTGCATAGATGATAATATTAATTTACCAGATAAATTGGAATATTAGTTCCTACCCCTATATTTACAAAATTTGCTAAAAAAGCAAAAATTACTATATTTCAAAAGTCTTTGCAAAGAAAACATAATTGTAACATAAACTTAATTGTAACATATATAGAAAACATATATATGATTAAAATGATATGCAACACAATATTAAAAAATTATTAAAAATACGATTAAAATGTTAATTTTCCTAAAAATGTGCATTTTCACTAAAATTGAGTCAAAACCATAGGAAATTTTCCTATTCTATAATATGTAAAAGAACAAAAAATAAATAATTTTTCCCAAAATGAATTTAGCGGATTTTTATATTTTGTTACGGTCCATATACATATCATTTTGAAATAAACATTACCGGTCTTTATATGACTGTAATGCACTAATAATAAATAATTATCGATTATTACAAAGAGCATGTATCGTTTATAGAGTTATAATAGAGTACTTAATTATAACGTTATATAAGTTAATATAAGTTATATACGTTAATAAGTTCTTAATAGTAGTAATACATAACCTTTTCTTAATTCTTTTTGTTTATATACTCTTACATGTTAAATGTTATATTGTTGTCATATTATGTTGTATATGTTGCATTATTACTTTATTTTATTATGTTGTACACTTTGATTTATTGTTGTATGTTGTTTCGATTGTACTTTGTTGCGCTTTAGACTTGCTGCATTTAATTAGAAGTGCTTTATAAACAAATACCTAAATAGAAATATAAATATAAATAAAAACACTGTTATTGTAACTAAAAAACGTTTCATTGTTTAGTAACATACTTTTTAATTCTTAAGATTAGAATATATTTGTTGTAGTTCTGTAATTGTAGTGACTTATTCCGCTATTTTATTGGTCAAATCATAATGTGAAACAGATGTGAATAGTATAAGAAAGGTCGTTTCGACCACACTTATAAAAATATTTATGTGTCATATCTATAATGAGATCATGACAACCCATCCCTCCTTATCTTCCCCCCCCCCCCCTTTCCACCTACCACCCCCTACCCAAACACGCCCTCCAAACCCCCACCCCCATTCCCCAACCCCCCACCTCCCCACCCCTTACCACCCACAAAATATTTTTTCTCTTCAGAAATAGTATGAATAAAAAGCTATCGCAGCTAAAATTGATCGAAAAAGGTTGTCGATGCCTTCAAGTATGGATTCGGCCAGTATCAATTGGTCATTCGTGCAACCAACCTCTATTAGGGCCAGCATGGTAAGACATCCTACGAACACAGTGTTCTATTCAAGGTCTACCAGCTGCGATTTCTCAAGAGTGAGCCGAGTGCGCTTTCGAAAATAGCAAAGAGGAGCCTACTACTTCTGCTGCTGCCGCTGTTAGTGCTTTAAAAATAACCAAACAGAAATACACTACTTCTGCTGAGTCTTTGACGGAGATTCATCATCATCCTCTTTCGTCTCTGGCATTGCATTCTGATCATCTGATTCCACTTCCTCCTCTATCATCTCATTTGTCAGCCTCATCTTCTTAACTGGAGACTAAGCAGAAGTAGTGTATTTCTCACGGTTACTTTTAAAGCACTAACAGTGGCAGCAGCAGAAGTAGTAGTATCCTCTTTGCTATTTTCGAATGTTTACATGGGCTCACTCTTGAGAAATCGCAGCTGGTAGACCTTGAATAGAACACTGTGTTTGTAGGACGTCTCACCCTGCCGGCCCATGTAGAGGTTGGTTGCACGAATGATCAATTGATACTGGCCGAATCCGTACTTAAAGGCACCGACAACATTTTTCCCATCCCAGTCGTAAGCGCTGAAGTCCTGAGCCAGTTTGAGCCAAGTAATGTCCTGTCAAGTATAGGTTGATCGAACAGAAAGAGGTACATCTGATGATGAGTTGAGTGTCTTGTTAACCCGACTCTCAAAGTAAGTGATTGCTTCGTAGAGAAAACCAGTTATTGAATTGTTTGGTCATAATAAATGATAAAATGAATACTTGTGAATTCTCTTGAGCAGTCCGGATCGATCAACAATAATGACGGGTATTATTGGCCTTGTCCGTACCAGTCTTGACAACTTGACCAAGCTTGATAGCGACATCACAAAAATCTCGTGTAACATCTGCAGCATTAATGAAAAGTTTTGCCATGAGATAAAGATGGTAGGGGGGTAGGGGTTGATTGGGGGTGGGGAAGGGGGGGTCGGGGGGGTGTTATGATCTATTAGTCATAAATCTGTTTATAAGTGTGGTTGAATCGACCCTTCTATACTACTGATATGTAGTGCAAAATATTGGTTTTGTTGACATTTAAAAATATATGTTAAACGAAGAGGTTTTTGTGCGTAGTTCACTAAAAATATAAATTGTTTAATTAATTCAATTTTTATAGAAGCGATGAAATTAAATTTTATATTTGTATAATTGTGCTATTAATTAATTGCATTTATTGTGAAATTTAAAATGGGTGGTTAATAAATACAAACATAAATTTATGGATACATAATTGTGTTTCTAACGGATAAATGATTTGAACTCAATATTTAACAAAACATTTTAAGAAGGTCATTTGGTTGAGAAGTTCAAAAGAAGTTGAAAAGGCGACCCAACTAATAGGAATATAAAATAGCATAAAGGTTGATTTAAAGACAAAAATACCGGGTTAAGGGATTCGTTGCAAATAGCCCATATAAGAAGTCGTTATTGCGCAATTCAGACTAAATATATACCATGTAGAGCGGAATTATTTTGGAATATGTTGTCATTTTAGGTTCGCGTACAAAAGTCCTCTCATGAGTACCTTTAATAGTCAAGGTCATTTCTTATTGAAACAAATCACCCATCAGAAGTTTAGTATCTCCAAGTTGTAAAATGTTACTATAGTTCAGTTTTCACAATTGCAAATATTTTAAAGAAAAATGGGCCAAAAATTTGAATGGGGATAAATCCCTCTCCCTAAATATAAAATTAATCATAATGATGAATAAATACAGTAAATAGTTACATGTGAGGAATGAAAATAAAACTAAAAGTGTAATTAAAGTCATTTACCATGACTATGTCTTCTCGTTGAAAGACGAAACTTTGATTATGTAAATATTAGTAAAACTTCTTTTTCTTATTGTGGTTTTTCTTCACATTAATCATAATATTAACCCTAACACGACATGATGAAATTATATAGAAATATAGATATAGAAATAACCATATAGAAATTTCATAAAAGTTACTATTATTTACTGTTTTTATATTTTTCATATTTTTTTATGTTTTTATATTGTATATCACTAACAAAAGTCAATTTTGGCTAATTGCCATAAATTATTCACAAATGAATATTTAATTTTTGCAGTATTTTTTTCATAATTGTACAAAATTTGTAAAAATTATAAATAAATATTTTACATACTGTATAATGTACAAAAATAATTCACTCAACGAGAGGAATGTTCTTTAAAAAAATAAAATATCACATAAAGTTTACTTTAAATAACATATCAGACGATAAAACGGGAAAACGTTAAACAAAAATTAATTAAAGTAGTCTATAGAAATAGAGTATATAACATTAACGTTGGAATATTGAAGTCAATGAGGAATATTTTTCAAATACAATAAGCATTACTCTCAGTTCTTTATACAGTGTGCGAGCCAGTCGAATTTTGTCCTCCATCTACCTTTATAAGCTTCCTTCAATTGGGACTGAAAATAAATTAATGCATTTTCAGAAGAACTTTCAACAGCAAGGGTCT